>JAYMTK010003084.1:0-12775 GCA_036897405.1 Pelargonium myrrhifolium | reverse complement strand
TCATATTCTTTTGTCCGTATATGAATAATTTTTAAGATTCATCTTTATAATTTTCTCTATTTGTTGCCACATTTAATCACACGTCAAAATGTACATACATAAAAATGCATATATCATACCATGAAGAAAATAATAGTGGACAACGTAAAATTATCAAAATTTCACCAAGATTGTCACTAGAATATTTATGTGAGTCGGAAGGAGTTACCACTTATGAAATATCCGATTTTTTGTCGAGCGGAAGTGTTATCATGTCAATTTCCGTTCGCATAAAAACTATAATTTTCAACGATTTCAAAGACGGACACACATTAATTAGCTTGATACATTTAATATTTAAAAAATTACATATTAACCCTCACATTGAATTTAAGTGGCCAAATTACTGAAATTAGATGCTAATGTAATTCTTTTAAGAAATAATTTAATCATAAAATCAATGATTCTTTTGTGCATATACTTCTTTAAAACACATTATTTTTTTGTTCATCCCTCCTAAAAGAAAAATTATTGATTCAATTAAAAACTACAACTTTACCAATAAAAACTATATTTAAATCCACCTCTCATTTTCTTTTTCAAATTTAATATTTGTCAAGGAGCAATAGGCTTAGCTTCCTTATACCCTCCAAAAACCTCTCTCCACTCTCCATCTGCTTCCTCTCCACAGTCCTCTCATAGCTCAAAAGCAGAAACACAAACCATCCTCAAAAAAGCAAAAGCAAAAGATCACAAATCCCACTTTTTTCCACACAAAAAAAAGCACTTTGATTCAAAGCAGACCTAGCTAAGCAATTGCACAACAAGATCCCACCAAATTCCCACATATATACTCTTGAGCTCCAATGTCTCTCTCTCCCCATTTCCCGCCCAATCAGCTCACCTCCACACCACAACCATGTCTGAGATTGTGCTTGCAGAGCCTATCTCTGAAGAAACCCAAGTTGATTTCACTAGCAATAGCAGCAACATCAGCAGACCCTTTACAAGGTCTCTCACTCTTGGCCATGAAGAAGATGGTGATCATGTTCCTGAGCCCTTTGACAGTGAGAGGTTGCCACCCACTTTGGCTTCTGAGATTCAGAGGTTTCTTCGGGTTGCTAATTTGATCGAAATCGATGAGCCACGAATAGCTTACCTTTGTAAGTAGTAAAGTTTGGTTTTTTGGCCAATTGGGTTGAGCTAAAATGGTTGAGATTATGTGTGCTACTGTTCTTCATTAGTGAGATTATGTGTTACTGTGTTCTTCATAACTTGTTTGTCCAATTTGATTGACATCGATGAGCCACAAATAGCTCACCTTTGTGAGTAGTAAAGTTTGGTTTTTGGCCATCTGGGTTTAGTTTAAAATGGTAGAGATGGTGTGTGTTACTGTTCTTCATAACTTGGTAGTCCAAACTCCAAAGAGCCACAAATAGCTTACCTCTGTGAGTAGTAAAGTTTGATTTTTGGCCTATTGGGTTTGATTAAGAGGGTTGAGAATTTTTAATGTGTTCATAAATTGTTAGTCCAATTTGATCGACGAGCCACAAATAGTGATTCTTGGCCTATTGGGTTTGATTAAGATGGTTGAGATTATTTGTTAATGTGTTTGTCATAATTTGTTAGTCTAATTTGAATTTTGGGTCCAATTTGATAGAAAACGATGAGTGACCAATAACTTACCTTTGTGAGTAGTAAATTTTGGGTTTTGGCCTATAGGGTTTCATTAAAATGGTTTAGATTATTTGTTAATGTGTTCTTGATTATTATGTTAGTCTAATTTGAATTTTGGGTTGATTGACAATTATGACAAGTTTCTTGGTTTGCTTTAGCTTATAATTTAACAGTTAGTGTATTGTTAATAACTCTTATGTTTAATTTGGGTTTTGGGTATGTTGCGAGATGTCTGAGATTTTGGATTGCAGTGTTAAAGTTGTAGTTTTATTAACATACATTGGTTTGGACTGTGGATAAAAGGGTCAAAAACTTGAGATAAAAGATAATGATTGGAATATTTGAGTTTGAACCTATTTGAGAATGTGAGAAGAGAAGAAATACATTCAGGAGCTTTAGTGTTTGTGCGCACATATTTTGTGTGTTTCAAAAAAAGTTTTTTCATTTTGTTTTACTAAATTCACTTAGGAAATCAACAAAGCAATGGGATGTGTTGTGCCATCCGAGTTAAATTTCGGCAATTTGGAACTTGCTATTTTGGTGAAATGATTGATTCAAAAGATAGAAGACGGTTTGTTTAGTATGCATTTGAAATGCTTTTAGCACTCATTACTGTGAATGAAAATTCAAGTTTATATGACTAAATAAAGGAACATTTCACATAGTCGACATTGGCTTGTGAGCAGGTCGATTTCATGCTTTTGAAATAGCACATAACATGGACAGCAACTCAACTGGGAGAGGTGTTCGTCAATTCAAAACTTCTCTGCTTCAGCGACTTGAACATGTAAGCACTTGGATTGAAGCCTATCATATCCTTCTCTCGTCACGGCACATAAAATTTCCATTTACTTTTTTCACTCTAAAAATTCTTTCCCATTGTTGTTGTTAGGACGAAGAAGCTACAATTGAGAGAAGAAAGGAAACGAGCGATGTTCGAGAACTCAGGCGTGTTTATCATGCATACAAGGACTATATTATCAGACATGGTGGAGCAATTGATTTAGATCATAGGTAAATGACCTTAACTAACTGCTTTTGCATTTTGCTTCCGTTTAGTGTAGCTTGTAGACCATATTGATTTTTGTTTCATATGATATAGTCATAGAGAAAAGTTGATAAATGCACGAAGAATTGCTTCCGTTCTATATGAAGTATTAAAGACGGTTACAAATGCGGCTGGTCCTCAGGTTTTCCTTCTTTCTTTCACGTTTTTTATACATTTTCTCTTTCCCTTTGTCTCGCAATATCTTATTGACATGTTCTGCTGCATTTTCTTCCTGCACAGGCCCTTGCTGACAGAGACAGCATACATAACAAATCCAAGCTCTATGTACCATATAACATCCTTCCACTTGATCATGGAGGTATTCAGCAAGCAATTATGCAACTCCCTGAGGTCTGATGCCGTGTGGATAATAATCTAAGTGATTCTCTCAATATTTTAGTCCATTAACCCGGCTTGATATAACATGTTTTTATGAGTTCAACATCAATTTTCTTCCCCTTTTTATCTCCAAAGTCTTCTCTTGGAAAAACTAGCTTAGTTTTACTGCCAATTTTTCTTATGAGGTCAAGTTCTGATTGCTCTTTGAGCGTTTCATTTCGGTCTAGTTTTGGATCCACAAAGAATGGAACTGTGCTATGTAGGATTTACACCTACAGCATTGGGTTTTGGAGACCCGCGTTCTGCCCAACTGAACTAGGAGCGTTTTTATTATTTATCATAATAAGGATCTCTGTTGTAGCATATCTAAAGTGTAAGAGATTGGGATTAGTATGGTGATGAAATATTGAAACAATGCAGATTAAGGTTGCAGTTGCAGCTGTACGGAATGTTCGTGGTTTACCCCCTCCGGAAGAATTTCAGAAACGGGGGGCTTTTATTGATATATTTGAATTTCTTCAGTACAGCTTTGGATTTCAGGTAATTTTCTTGCAATATCTATTCTATTATTTCAAATTGCTCTGCTTGCTTTCTACCATGCCATCTAATCGTATCTAAAGTCATATTTGACTAGGTAGACATGAACGACTATGTGCTTTATATATGATCGATCTAGTTTTTGTTTACTTTTTTCCCGAGGCTTTTATGATGCTTTTCCATCAGGAAGGAAATGTAGCCAACCAGAGGGAGCATCTGATTCTACTCCTCGCTAACACCCATATTCGTCAAATTCAGAAGCAGACATCTATCTTGAAGGTGCTTTAACTATATGTGATGTTTTGGTTTTGTTAACAGTATAAAGTTAAAATTAGGCGGTCGACTATCATGTTAAGTTTTTAGTTGAGTTTGTCGTCTGCATGGTATCAGAGCACAATCGAGCTAGAGATCACAGGATCGATTCTTGCCTCGACCTTGATTATAAAAAAACGTTGAAATTCCAGCACGAGGCAAGAAGACTCGTACTTCGATCACGTGCAAAGTGGTAACGAGCTGGCATGTGAGGGGGTGTGTTGTTAGAGCTTAAGATCTGCTAATTTGACACGTGCAATTGAAATAATTTCAGTTGGCCGAGGGAGCAGTTGAGGGACTGATGAAGAAGTTTTTCAAAAATTATACAAATTGGTGCAAATTTTTGCGGAGAAAAAGCAACATCAGGTAGGAGAAGTTGATCTAATTTTTTCCTAGTTTTGCATTAAAGCATTTTGTTATCCATTTCTTTTCTATCTAATACCAACAAAACAAAACAATGCAATGTATTTTTTGGGTATATTTTCAGATTACCCTACGTGAAGCAGGAAGCTCAACAATATAAACTTCTATATATAGCGCTTTACCTACTTATATGGGGGGAGGCCGCAAACTTGAGATTCATGCCGGAGTGTCTATGCTATATTTTTCATCATGTAAGCCGAAAATCTGATGCTATTACTTCTTTTTTATTTACTTTCAAAAATGCATGCACTTACTAGTCCAATATCTACAAAAACTTTTGGTTGACACTCACAAACAGTTGCTGATTGACAAATTGTGAGACATCCTTTTATTCAGTTATATTGATTACTACATTGAAAGTGTGTTTGCAATTCTTTTTTAACTTAACTTTTCTTCACTTAGATGGCATATGAATTGTACGGTATGCTAACTGGCGCCGTTAGTATGACAACTTGGGATAAGGTCATGCCGGTATATGGAGGAGGCTTTGAGTCATTCCTTAACAATGTTGTTACTCCCATATACAGAGTTATATTTGAGGTAAGTACTTGTGGTTGCTTCTTCGTATCTTTATGTGTCTCCATATTAAATCTAATTTTCTTGTAACATAACTGAAGGAAGCTGAAAAAAACAAAAACGGAACAGCTGACCATTCCACATGGAGAAACTATGATGATCTCAACGAGTATTTCTGGTCAGATCTTGCGCTTTTTGTTTCTCTTTGTCTGATGAGTATGGCTTTCAACGTATGACATTGAGGTAGTTATAGCTGTCGTTTATTTTTGCAGGTCTCCTGACTGTTTTGAAATAGGTTGGCCCATGCGTCTAGATCACGATTTCTTTTGGACTGAGTTTTCAGATAATCGCAACACCGCAAAAGAAAAGAAGAAGAAGAAGAAGAAGGAGAAAAGACAAACAGATGAGGAAGAGGGAGTAAATATGGTGCGTCAAATATCCCATTGACTTGCATGAGCGTACTATTCTATGTTGACTAACTTTTCCTGTCACGACTCTGACAGGTCACTGAGGAGTCTGAAGAGGTAAATCATGATAAAAAATGGTTAGGGAAGACAAATTTCATAGAGATCCGATCATTTTGGCAGATATTTAGGGGCTTTGATAGAATGTGGTGTTTCTTTATTCTATCCCTTCAGGTATGTCTGAAACCAAGAGTTTTATTTTCATATGAGCAAAGATGTCTATATATACAATGTTGCTTAATAGTTTCTCTTCGTAGGCAATGATAATTATGGCATGCCATGAGTTGGACTCTCCACTTCAAATCTTTGATTCCGTAGTATTTGAAGATATCATGAGTATTTTCATCACATCATCGGTTCTTAAATTCATACATGGTATGGTCTACTTCCGCCCATTATTGGGAAGGAGCTTTACTTTTCCCTTTGTCAATCCTTTCGGAAGATCTAATAGAGCTTTGGGGTTGCAGCTATTCTTGATATCGGCTTTACATGGAAAGCCAGAAACACAATGGAATCCTCTCAGAAAACGAAACAAGTGCTGAAGCTGGTTGTTGCACTGATATGGATCATTGTCCTTCCGGTCTATTATGCCAATTCTAGAAGAAAATATACTTGTTATGCAACGCCAAATGGGAGCTGGCTTGGAGAACTGTGTTTCTCCTCCTATTTGGTTGCAGTCGCTTTTTACTTGATGACTAATGCGGTTGAGATGGTCTTATTTTTTGTTCCTGCTCTAAGCAAGTACATTGAGGTTTCAAACTACCGACTATGCATGACTTTGTCTTGGTGGACTCAGGTAAGGTTCATCGTAGAGGTTTCCATTTTTGATATACTCCCTCCGTCCCAAAATGAGTGTCCTCCTTTCTATTTGTAGAAGAATTAAGGAGCGGTTAGTTAGTGTGGTATGTTTACTATAGTATCCTTATGATTATGTGTTGAGAGATCATAACTAACTTTTTTGTAAGGGTATTATTGACCATTCATGCATAACTAACTTACTAGAAAAGGAAACAAGACACTCATTTTGGGACAAAAATGCAAGTGAAACAGGACACTCATTTTGGGACGGAGGGAGTATTTTTTTTTCCTTTACTAGTATTGTAAAAAGAACCAATGTTAATGTGTTGTTTTTGGTATGGTTATGTAATGAAAACATCTGCTTGCATTTATGTTGTCGTCGAACTATTAATGTTTTTAATGTTTCCAAAATTCATGGATATTTTTGTTTTCATTATGCAGCCTAGATTATATGTTGGGCGTGGGATGCAAGAAGCCCAAGTTTCGGTTATGAAGTATATATTATATCCCTTTTGTGAAGCTTTATCAATATCTTTTTCTTTTGCAAGTCCTTCTCTGACGCACGTCTTTTCTTGATGTGCAGGTATACATTGTTCTGGGTACTGGTACTCTTGAGTAAATTTTCTTTCAGCTACTTTTTCGAGGTGATTAGTAGTATTTTTGCCTTCTAGTTTATTGATGATGATGCAATTATGTGATATGATATGTACTTCGTCGATAAAAATGAACTGAATCGACCTTTTTTAGTGGCAGATTCAATACGCTGTCCTTTTTTACTTTGGCCTTAAAAATCTAAACTCGTAACTTGACTGACCTACTAGTCATTGTAATGGAACAATGCAGATTAAACCTCTCATAGCACCAACGAAACAAATTATGAAAGTTGGTGTGAGAGACTATGCTTGGCATGAGCTCTTCCCAAAAGGTATTATCCAACTTAACATTTCAGAGTTCAAACACTTTAACCCGAGTTCCTGTTGTAGAAACGGCTAATAAAGATTTGTTTGCCTGTTACAGTCCAGAACAACGCCGGTGCAATTGTGGCTGTGTGGGCTCCAATAATAGTTGTGAGTTCCTACAAATATTGAAACAACCTACACATTATTATCTTGATGAAAACCAAATCTTGATAATGACTCTGCTTTCTTCCGTATGCTGTATTAGGTTTACTTCATGGACACGCAGATTTGGTATTCTGTTTACTGTGCAATCTTTGGTGGAGTTTATGGAGTTCTGCATCATCTTGGTGAGGTAAGACGTGTTTTCATTTCCCAATTAATGACGTGTAAAGGTCTAACTCCTATTGTTTCATGCAGATTCGAACACTGGGAATGCTACGAAGCAGATTTCACACCTTGCCTTCCGCATTTAATGTCTGCCTCATCCCGCCTACATTGAAAAACCAAAAGAGAAAACGGAGTTTCTTACGTAGGAGATTTCAGAAGGTCGGCCCCTAAACCTTGTGATACTATAACTAGAATTACGACTGATCATCAGATATTTTTAAAGAGAAAAAAAATTATAAAAATTAAAATCAGTGTGCACCATAATTGGACCGGGACTGGACAGATCTTGGTTCGGTTGGGTTCAGAACTTCGATCCAGACCCAATTATGCCCAATCCTAACTAGAATAAGTGAAACGGTGAAAGTCCTTTTTTTCCATAACAAAGACCATTTCAAATGATGTATCTTTTCAGGTGTCAGAAATTGGAAAAGATGGCGTTGCCAAGTTTGCTCTTGTATGGAATCAAGTTATCAATAATCTTCGATTAGAAGACTTGATAAGCAACAGGTTAATGTTATTGTCCATAACTTCTGCTCCCGAACTCTATGCAAATTCCCTGACGAAGTATGTTTCTTTCATTTTCATTTTCCAATAGGGAGTTAGATTTGATGACAATACCTATGTCATCCGAGTTACTCTCGGGCATGATTCATTGGCCCATTTTCCTCTTAGCAAATAAGGTATGTTCTTTTTGACTCGGAATTTGTGATCTTGTCCTCATACTGTTTTCTTGCAATAACGTATCTCCGGTTCTTGCTAGCTTAAAATGGCGTTGAGCATTGCAAAGGATTTTAAGGGAAAGGAGAAGAGCCTTTTCCGAAGGATAAGTAAAGATAAGTATATGTACTGTGCTGTAATGGAATGCTATGAATCACTGAAGTACATCCTGGAAATTCTCGTTGTTGGCGATCTAGAGAAAAGGTAGAGACAATTATAATGATCAAATCTGTGTTTCCGAAAATTTATACCGAGCTACAATTTTGTAAGGCTTGACATTATGTGTTCATCGTACTTCTATCATCGAGTCTTCTGTTTATTGCTGCTTTGGCTCCATTGCTTTTCAGGATCATTTCCAATATATTAGATGAACTTGAAGAAAGCATGCAAAATTCAACTTTTCTTGAAGACTTCAAGTTGAGCGAGCTCCCAGCTCTACATTCTAAATGTATCGAGTTAGTTGAACTTCTGGTAACTGTCACGCTCCAAGAATACAGTTTTAAGTTTACTAAGTAAACATTTCGTATCTTGAGCCTAGTGATTAATTATATGGCATATTTCAAGGTTGAAGGAAATGAAAATCAACACGGTGAAGTGGTGAAAGCTCTCCAAGATATGTTTGAGCTAGTAACCAATGATCTGATGACAAATGGTTCCAGGTATGATGTGCTTTGGTTAATCGGTTTTAGTTCCTTATTGAGGTTCATTCAAATGCTTCACTTGACTAAAGATTGTGTAATTACCACAGGATATTGGATTCGCTCTACTCTTCCCAAGAACTAGATATAAACGCTACAGAGTTCTGTAGAAGGATCGAACCACAATTATTTGAGTCATCGGCTGGCAATAGTTCTATTCATTTTCCTTTACCAGATAGTGCTTCTCTTAATGAACAGGTAAATTGCTGTAACTTGACAGTGTTCTTCAAGGAAATTGACTATTTTCTGTAATGGATATACGTGATCTTGCACTTATATATTCAAGCGCATAGATGCTTATGAAAGAGAACATTACTCCTTTATTGACCAAATTTGATCAAATTTTGGATGGCAGATCAGACGCTTTCACTTATTGCTGACTGTTAAAGATACCGTAATGGACATGCCTTCAAACTTAGAGGCTAGAAGGCGGATTTCGTTCTTTGCTACTTCTCTCTTCATGGATATGCCGTCTGCTCCTAAAGTACGAAGCATGTTGTCATTCAGGTTGAACTTTCTTGTGTTGCTTATATTTTTCTTGTTGAAGCTCATCCTTTTTAGAGTATAAAATTCACGTCGGATCTTCGTCTATCAGTTTAAGCTTTTAGTTGAGTTGGTCCTCTACAATCTCTATTGAAATTTGGTTCACACATATATTATCATAATGCTTTCAAAAGCACTTGTGAGCAATTTGATTCCTTTATCGTTTCTACTCCATACACTGTTCTTCACCCGATATGTTTTCTTTGGAGCAGTGTTATAACCCCACACTACGTAGAAGATATCAATTTTTCGATGGAGGAGCTTCACTTAAGCCAGGAAGAGGTTTCCATCATCTTTTATATGCAAAAAATATATCCAGGTTACAATAAAAGCATACATCTTTGATTTAATCTTATGTTTGTTCCATTCATTTGGTTTCGTTCAAGTAGATGACAAGAAAATTCCTTCGATTTTCTTAGATGAGTGGGAAAACTTTTTGGAGCGCATGGGGTGCGTAAATGCAGAAGGATTAAAAGACGAGAACAAGGAGGAAGAGCTTAGGAATTGGGCTTCTTTCCGGGGGCAAACGCTGAGCCGAACAGGTGAATAAACTTGGGTTTCGAGTGAAATCTATGAGATAATTTTTTTTATCCGAGATATGAACTCTCTTTTTTATCTCTTTCTGTGCTGTAACAGTTAGAGGAATGATGTACTATAGAGAAGCCTTAAAGTTACAGGCATTTCTCGACATGGCTGAAGACGAAGGTTTGTACAAAATTACTTGTTCAATTGATCATATTGTGCAGCCTTTTTACTATGAACATTGACTTCATATAAAACTTTCTTACATGTGACTGAATCCGTTCGTTCAGATATTCTTGAAGGCTATGATGCTGCAAAAATTGAAAACCGTACATTATCTGCTCAACTGGGTGCACTAGCAGACATGAAATTCACATATGTCGTTTCTTGTCAAATGTTTGGATTGCAAAAATCTTCTGGGGATCCCCATGCACAGGACATTGTCGATTTGTTGATCAGGTAATTCTTTACCGGCATGATATATATATATATACACACACACACAAAAAGATAGTTTAGAAACGTTTTAATTGTTTCTATGCAATTATGGCCTGAAGGCATCCATCACTCCGTGTTGCTTATGTTGAGGAGAAAGAAGAAATTGTGGCTGACAAGCCGAAGAAGGTTTATTCCTCTATATTGGTTAAAGCAGTCAACGGATTTGATCAGGTATTCTCGAGAAATTAAGCTATAGAAAATACACTAATATCAGCAAGTCTTGGTTTTCACATACTCATCTCCTTGTCAGACTTCTCGTGTAGCATTTTGATTTATTTTTCATGCATCTTTGGTTGAACTTGTTGAGTATATCGTCATTACTTACAGGAAATATACCGCATAAAGCTTCCTGGTGCACCGAATATTGGGGAAGGGAAGCCTGAAAATCAAAATCATGCCATAATTTTCACGCGTGGTGAAGCTCTCCAAACAATTGATATGAACCAAGTAAGTTACTTTTCAAAACTGAAAAAAAAAACGAGAATCCCTATTCCTTTTAGTCTCACGGTGTCTGGTTTAACAGGATAACTATTTGGAAGAAGCTCTGAAAATGAGAAATCTTCTGCAAGAATTTCTTAAATGTCAAGGACGACGCCCTCCTACAATACTTGGTTTGAGAGAACACATATTCACCGGAAGGTTAGACCTTTTTCGCTGTGAGATACAGCTACCACATGAGCTTTTTACACCTTACAAGTCGATAACCTTGCTTTTTCTTGAAAACTTCAGTGTTTCTTCTCTAGCGTGGTTTATGTCGTACCAGGAGACCAGCTTTGTCACTATTGGTCAAAGGATTCTCGCCAATCCCCTCAGGTGATTCCTTGTTTCTAACAGATCATTGTTGAGACTTAGGTAGCGTTTGGATTAGAAAAATTGTTTAGGAATGGCAACCAAGATCGAGAATGTCTCATTCCCATTCACGAACGTACCTGGATGGCTAATCTCAT
Source organism: Pelargonium myrrhifolium (assembly GCA_036897405.1). NCBI lineage: Eukaryota > Viridiplantae > Streptophyta > Magnoliopsida > Geraniales > Geraniaceae > Pelargonium > Pelargonium myrrhifolium. The sequence continues at coordinate 1,471 of JAYMTK010003084.1, read as the reverse complement.
GTTTTGCATCTATGAATGATCACGAGTGCTCGCATTTCTCCGCGTGTTTGCATATCCAAATATTTTGTGGAATATCTTTTTTGTTCGGTGCTCAAGTAGCCAAAACCTTGTATCATTGAAACGTTCAGTTTTTGATGATCAATACGTACATCCTTAGGATTATTTATTCATTTGTTTTCATCTATGTACAGGGTACGGTACCATTATGGTCACCCAGATGTATTTGACAGGATATTTCACTTGACGAGAGGTGGCATAAGCAAAGCATCGAAAACAATTAATTTGAGCGAAGATGTTTTCGCTGGTAAGAACTAAGAACTACTCATATTTAGATTTTAAACTTATATCCCGAACCTTTTCTATTAGTTCACAAAACCATCTCTTCTCTCATAGGATTTAACTCTACCTTACGACGGGGATGCATTACATACCATGAGTACCTTCAAGTTGGCAAAGGCCGTGATGTAGGCTTAAATCAGATCTCAAAGTTTGAAGCCAAAGTTGCCAATGGAAACAGTGAGCAAACTCTAAGCCGTGACATATATCGCCTTGGACGCCGGTTTGATTTCTTCCGGATGCTTTCTTGTTACTTCACAACCATCGGATTTTACTTCAGTAGTCTGGTATTTCCTCAGAACACCTTAACATCCTGAAACAGTCCTTTCTTGCTAGTAGTTATGGTTGTTTCACTTTCATTTTACGCAAAACGTTTCAATATCAAGAAACTACCCATTAATCCAAATTATGGTTGGTGCATTGTTTGATTTAAACTTCTGTAACATTTCACAGATATCAGTCATTGGAATATATGTTTTCCTCTACGGACAACTATATCTGGTTCTTAGCGGGTTGCAAAAGACACTACTTATCGAAGCAAGACTGCAGAATATACAATCATTAGAAACCGCTCTTGCTTCTCAGTCATTTATCCAGCTCGGTCTCCTAACCGGATTACCAATGGTGATGGAGATAGGACTAGAAAAAGGGTTTCTCACGGCTCTCAAAGACTTTGTCCTCATGCAGCTACAACTCGCCGCTGTTTTCTTCACTTTCTCCCTCGGAACAAAGATTCACTACTATGGCCGGACAATTCTTCACGGGGGCGCCAAGTACAGACCAACTGGGCGTAAGGTCGTGGTGTTCCACACGAGCTTCACTGAGAACTACAGATTATATTCCCGAAGTCACTTTGTGAAAGGATTTGAAATCTCGCTCTTGTTAGTTGTTTATGACTTGTTTAGGCGATCATACCAGAGCAGCGTGGCGTATGTCTTGATAACGTACTCCATTTGGTTCATGTCGATCACTTGGTTGTTTGCTCCGTTTCTGTTCAATCCTTCGGGATTCAGTTGGGGAAAAGTTGTCGATGATTGGAAAGATTGGAACAAGTGGATCAGGCAACAAGGCGGGATAGGAATTCAACAGGACAAAAGTTGGTATTCTTGGTGGATTGATGAGCAAGCTCATATTC
>JAYMTK010003083.1:0-12777 GCA_036897405.1 Pelargonium myrrhifolium | reverse complement strand
GGAGCTTTCCAGTCGTTGGAAATCACCGCCACCCATCGGCAACAAAAAAAGCAAGGGGTTCGGGTTTTTCCCCCAATACCGAAACCCTAGAGGGTCCTCACACACAACCTCATGCAAGAAAAAGATTGAAGGATCAAAGTTCATGCCAACGTGGATTTAATCTAACATGGATTGCATAGTTCAAATGCAATATTGAGCATTTGAGGGTCCTAAGATAATCACATGAAGCATACCGAAATCAAAGCAAAGAGCATTTGGAGATTACAAGGCAACAAGAAGCAAAATAAATAAATAAATAAATATATATATAAAATCGCTTACCCGGTTGAAAGGGGTTTCGATCGGCACAAGTGAAGCGAATCATCTTGTTCCATGAAGTCTAAACAATCCACTAAAGCGATTCATCAGTCAACTCGGGCCACCCCGAAAATAACCCAATCTCCCTTGAAAGCTTCTTAAACACTTGGTCTCCACGGAGTACCTTCGGATCCTTCGGGGACTCATAAGCTCCCTCGAAGTCCCCCGGCTCACCCGGAGATCCCATCGCAACCCATGCACTTCCTGCGCCTCACAAGCGCCCTAGTTGGCGCACGCATCTCATGAGTGCCCTAGATGGCTCGCGTATCTCATAAGTGTTCTAGGAGGTCTCCGCACCTCGCAAGCGCCCCAGATGGCTCATGCGCCTCATGAGCGCCCCGGACGGCTCACGCACCTTACGAGCATCCCAGAAGGCTCGCGCATCTCACAAGCGTCCCAGACGGCTTGTGCACCTCACGAGCACCCTGGACGGCACGCACTTTCATGAGTGCCCCAGACGGCTCGCGCACCTCACGATCGCCTCGAACGGCTCACATATCTTATAAGTGTTTCGGGCGCCTCGCGCATCTCATGAACGCCCCGGACAGCTAACGCACCTAATGAGCTCCTTGAATGGCTCACGCCCCTCATGAGCGTCCCGGATGGCTCGCGCATCTCATGAACGTCCCGGACGGCTCTCACCCCTAATAAGCTCCTCGTACGAATCGCGCACCTCACTAGCGCCCCAGATGGCTCACACATCTCATGAGCGCCCTAGATGGCTTAGATATCTCATAAGTTTCCTGGGCGGCTCGCGCACCTCACGATCGCCCCAGACGGCTCACATATCTCATAAGTGTTCTGGGCGCCTCGCGCACCTCATGAGCACCCCGAATGGCTCGCGCGCCTCATGAGTACCCTGGATAGCTTGCGTCCCTCAAGAGCGCCCCGGACGGCTTGTGCCCCTCACGAGTGTCCCGGACGGCTCGCGCACCTCACGAGCTCCCAGACGATTCGCACATCTCATGAGCACCCCGAACGGCTCACACATCTCATGAGTGTCCCGTACCGCTCACATATCTTAAGTGTTATGGGCGGCTCACGCGCCTCATGAGCGCCCTAGATGGCCCACTCACCTCATGAGCGCCCCGGACGGCTCACCTATCTCACGAGCGCCCCGGACGGCTCGCGCATCTCATGAGCTCCCTAGACTTCTTGCGCACCTCACGAGCACCCCGGATGGCTCACACACTTCATGAGCGCCCTGGACGACTCGCATATATCAAGAGCTTCTACACACACGTAAGAGCACCAAAGAGCACACCAAGGCTCCAAGGAGCGCTTCAAAGCTTCAAGACTCCAAGGAGCACGTTGAGGCTCTAAGGAGTACCTCCATGCTCTGCATAGCTCCAAAGCTATGCGTAGCACCTCAAGGATCCGAGTAACACGTTGAACTCATCTCTTGAGCTCCCAAGGTCTAAGGAGCATGCACACTCTCATGACAAAGGACACTAAGAAAGTATGCCTAGCTAATGCTCTCTTCCATGTTTCCTAGTTAAGGATGCTCTATGTTACACACCTCCACTTCACAAGCCTCCAAGACTCCCCACCTCATCCGGGGATCTCTCAAGTCACTAAGCTCCATTCCAAGCATAACGACTCTACACAGTACATCAAGGGTCCTAGCAAGGTCTTCGCCTCGTCGAATCACCTTCGAGGCACCACAAGCAAGTCACATCCTTATCATCATACTCTCGGAACCTAAGGACCCTATCGTGCGCGGTAGAGGTTCCTAAGGGCTTCGGCGACTTTTCTTGGAACATAAGGCATGTGTGAGACCTCTTGTCACATCCCAACTCGCTCGAGCAGCAAGATGAGCCTCCATGCATCTAGCAACCAATCACGCGCTGACACGTGGCAGTAAGTAAATGTCACTATAAATACCATTTTCATTGTAAGAGAGGGATTCCAATCTCATCTTCATTCTCTCAATATTACTTTCTCTCTAAAAAGCTCTCAGAAGCCTGAGGCACGTCTCGGGAACACCCCGGTACCTTGTTCTTTGGCGTACTTCCTCGCGCAAGTCACATGTTTGTGAGACATACTTGGATCACCTTGACATTGAAGCTTGACACAAGACAAAAAGCTTGAGACTTAGAGAATTAAACACCTAGAAAAGCACCTACCCTTACACGTGTAGAAGACGACATCAACATCTAGTGCGTCCGCTTTGACCCGTTTCAAACAGGCGCATCAGTATCATTTTATATATAAAAAAAAAAATTTATCTTTAAAAATAATTTTATACAGTTAGTTGCCGAAAGCCCTAGGCTAGGCTTAAGAGACAAAGTCTCTTTCCCGAACACTATTGATTCATTGTTCAAACTTGTATATATACGTCTTGAAGGTTTCTTAAACCGTTGCAAGATATGATTTCAACATTTTTCTGTATAAAAAAAATTATACATTTATTTTATATTTTTAATAATAATATTTATTACTAGTAACAATTAATGAGTAGGTAACTAACGAAGTATAATTAGTCATTTTATATGCTTTATATATTTGTATAAAAAACTATAAAAAGACAGTTCTTATGAACGGGATCTTGTATTTAATTAGTTGAGTCTATAACTGCTTGCATACAAGTTAAAAACAAGTGCTTCCTTCACATCCATCATTAACTTAACTAATTAGGTGCATAAAGAACTTAACATCCCTACTAATACTACTACTAAATACATGCAATTAATTAATATTATTTTGATGATATGGATTAGTGATTGTAGTAGGAGTAGGAGTTGAGGCTGAGCTCCAAGGAGCCTCCGTTGTCGGAGGAGCGATACCATCCCGATCCTCCGCCACTGCCCCTGTAGTAGTTCATGTTCATGTTCATGTTCATCTTTATCTCCTCCGCATGCATGGGAAACAACGGAAGTGTCTCTATCTCCGGATCATCATCCTCCTCGTCCTCCTCATCTTCATCTCCATCTTCAACAACGTTGTTGTTGTTGTTGTTGTTGGTCTCCTCCTCCATCCAGATCCTTCTCTTCTCCAACAGATTAGCACATGAAGAGGAACTGTACGGATCTCCTTGTCCTTGATAATGATGATGATGTCCAACCATTCCAAACCCACCACCAGCTGATACCAATGAAGACTCCTGTACACACACAGATGATCATGAATTTCAATTCATTTATTGATCATTGCCATTTTAATTAGTCCTCTTTTTAGGTCATGATCAAAACAGAAATATTTGTGGGTTTTGGTTGGTAATATATAAAAATTACTAGTGGGGTTATAAAATAGGGCATCACAAGTAGAAAGAATTAGTATTGGAAGCAAGAAGAAAACCCTAAATGGTGAAAATTGCTTACCCTAATATAGCTCTTGTCCATCAAGTTCATGTTGACATGATGATGATGGTGATGAGATCCATAGCCATATGAGCCTCCCTGCTGCATATTGATCATGCTGTGCTGACCACCAACACTACTGAACACACCACCTCCAGCTGAAGAAGATGGACAAGACATCCCTGCACCTGCACCTGCACCATGTCATAAATATGTATCCACATAAATGCATCACCACCAATATTATGTATGTCAAATATATATTTTTGTTCAACAATTAATTAATATATGGTTAGTTACCTCCTGCAGGTGGTGGATTGGTGACCAAGGGGTGATTGAGAAATGAAGATCTTGGTTGCATTATGGTACTGGAATTGTTGGTGGGAAGGTCGGTAGTGAATCTCTTCTTCTGACGCTCGCGAGCTTTGTGGTTCTGAAACCAGTAAAACACATTTTTTCCCTCGATCTTGCCGTACTGTCTGAGCCGAGCCGAGATCCTCTGGATCTGCTCTGCACTGGGCGACCGGACTCCATTGTTGTAGTAAAGATCCTTGAGAATCCTAATCTGCTCCGTCGTGGGTGTCCACCGAGTACTGCTCTGTCTGCACAAGAACCCTCCACCTTTGTTCCCACCCTCAATACCATTATCTTGAGACTCCATTTATATATATATATATCAAGAAACAGAGAGTGTTTATATCAAGAAACAGAGGAAGTGATGAGTAATATATATAGACATGAAAGAAGAGAGCATGCACATGGAGGAGAGGGAAGGAGATCACAGAAATATCTGGAAGAGAAGGACTGAAGTTGACAGAGAGGAGAAGAGGGTTCATAAAAAAGGGAAGGGACAAAAGAGGTGATAGAAAGGAAGGGCATCACAGGAATTACTTGGATCAAAAGGTATCATTATTGATATTCACACACATTCACTCACACTCACTGAGACAAAAGGATCATCAACACCAAATATATAAATATATATATCATGTTTGTGTAGAAAAAGAAATGGGGAAAAAAATTGAGGGCATGAACTGGAAACAACAAAAAACAAAGGAGAGAGTATAATTAGAGATATGGTGAATGAATGAATGCAAAAATAATATAAAATGATGGGTTTTTTCTTATGTGATCAATTTGTTTTAGAAATTTGAATTTTCAATAGTATTTTTCTCATCAAAGGGTAGTCTGTCAGACCAAAAGGCAGAGAGTATCAGATATATTCTTCATGTACTAAAGGCAGCAGAGCAGAACAGGGGCAAAACTGTAAAAATGCAATTAATCACTCAGGAGCTATATATACACACACCATTTTAGGGTCACCCATACCAGTACTATCAGATGCCAAATAATAATAATAAATAAATAAATAAAATGTCCCAATCTTAATAATGGCTAGGGTTTCAGTTTTTTATTTTTATATATTTGAAGCTGTTAGTGTAGAGCTAGCTCTACCCTATATGTATTCTGTACAAGTGCAGTGGTGTGGTGTGAAATATACTGTGTAAGTTTTTGATGCTTATTACTGTAGTGTAGGAGTAGTAGTAGTACTCACATCCATGGAAATATTGATAGTAATCATAATGATGATTGTGATGAGCTTTTTCAATCTTCATGGGTTTGCTCTACTCTCTGCTGTAACATTAATAGAGAAACCAATTACATATTACATGAATCCTCAACAATTATAGGCTGCAGGTATAATGAACTGGTTTACCATTATACACAACAATGCAAGAGACTTTTCACTACTTGTAGTTGCATATATGAATTTTGTCATGTCATCATGATCACATTTAATTGTATATGCCTCTCTCACACACACTTATATGAGAAAACAAAATCTCAATTGTAGTGTTAGTGGGTGAGACTCGTATAAGTTTATAAGAGTTTGATGCGTTATGAATCAACACCTATACACGCGCATTCAAGAATTTGTGGGCACTAAGCACCTGCAACTTAGATTGTGGAACAAAACGAGAACGCAGAACGTAAAGATTTAGAGTTTGAAACTTTGGGGATTCCTTTTTGGAACGCTTAATTCGAAAAGTGAAATATTTATTTATATATAATAAAATAATAGTTATGGTGTAAAATAATCAACATAAAATATATAATAATACCAACACCCATCAGAACAAGTGGTTTAAGGCACTTGAATTTTTCCTCAGATTTCTCAAGTTCAAATCTCATCAGAACCATCCAAGGTGTTGGTATTGCTGATAAAAAAAATGTAATAATAACATAATTAATTATTTAATTCTCAATTTTACAACAAGAACAGTAATTTCCGCATTTAATTTACACGTTCCGAAACAAAGATCTCTACTCAGATAGCGTTTTCGGTAACTTTACACCAGAGCCCAAGTTCAATTCGGACGCGTCTTGACTGCGTCTTAGTCATTAACTCTTTGGCTGAGATTACTCCTCGCTCTCTATGTATCTGTATGTGTGTGTATAAATTGCTCCCTAAGCATAATATATATTTATCAAGAACAAATAATCTTGTAACGCATGTTATATTATATGTTTTGCCAAAATGTTGTGAAAGCAATTTAATTAGAAGGTGAAGAGATCATGTGTATTGTATTTGTAGGTGAATTAGGGGAGTGGGACAGAAGGTGAAGTAGTGGCATGCATTATATATGCATATGCATATAGAATAGAAGTAATATTGTGAAGTGTGCAAGTTCTTATTATTATAAATGCTGCCCACCCAGCAAGCATGCGCCTGTGAGGCATTAAATGTCCCTTATACCCATATAGACCCTTCTTTCCTGCATGCCCTTTCTCACTCAACTCAATCACTTCTTCTTCTTCTTCTTCTTCTTCTTCTTCTTCTCTCATTTTTTGAATCACAACAACAAGCTTGAGTGAGTGAATTTTGTGGATACATACATACATACATGCATGCAGTAGCAGTTTTCATTTTCTTGCATTCCAAGAAGAGTATTGAGTAAATGGGAAATAAATGGAAGGAGCAAGTGTCTCATTCACCTTTTTGCACAAATCCTGACAGTTGACAGTTGCAGTTTCTCATCTCTCTCTCTCTCTCTCAACTTCACACTTTTCTTTTCTCTGCTATTGCAAGATTTTCATTTCCTTATCATGCATTTACATTTGGCAGCTTCTACAGTGATTGGCCTTAATTTTCTCTAAACCACTGCTTATACACAGTATACACTACTGTTTGTGTATTTTGTGTTTTGATTTGAGTACTGAAATGTGTATATATATGGAGGCTTGAATCTTGATGATCAAGATGAAGATATATCTTAATAATTATCATAAGTTTCCTTACCTCATGAGGATCAGTGCATGCAGCAGCAGCAGCAGCAGCTTCCTTTTCTTTGGGGTAATCATATTGTTTGGTGTTATTTTCTTCACCCCCATATCTTGAAAGATAACATCACCATATCATTCCATATCCTGTTTCTCTCTCTACCTAGCTAGAGACAGAGAGAGAGCCTACACCAAAGTTGCTTTATTGATATTAGAAAGAGACTAGCAACCATACACACCCATATCAAACCCTAACCATCAACTTTTCATTCCATTCCATTCCATGAGGAGTTTTGCTTTCTTATTCATTTCTTTTCTTTGTTTTGTTTTGTTTTTGAAAAATGGTTTGGCTTTTCAAGAAAAAAACATAAATGCTTCTCTTAGTAAATGTGGGTGAAGCCTTGCCAAGAATGGATGTACTCCCATGTATATGTGACATGTTGCAGATTCTGCAGATTAAAATGACATGTATTTTCTATGGTTTTTAGCTTATAAATTATACATAGTGTGGACCCCAAAATAATATTGATGAATCTCTACATAGCTAGGGTTGTAGACTGGGCCACCCACTAGTCATCAGTCTAAACTCTAATGCTAACACCAGTGAGTGACATCCCCAAGTTCAAAATCACAACTCTCACTCTCCTCTTTTGTTAACTCCTCCAAACTCACCCATTTTTTCTACAGGATAGGACCACACAACATATGTCCTTTTGAAGTTCAAATTGTAAATATTCTACTAAATTCAGTTTCATGCACCTGCTTCTTCATTGACTTGGTTCAACATTAACTATACTCATCATAGCACCAAAACTAGGACAACCAACTTCAGTGTCCTTCTAGGTCCAAGTTGACAGAGGCACACTACATAAGTAATAATCACATACCATAAACTTAAACACAGAGACACTCTCCTTGATGAATTTCTAATAAACTCACTTCCAAACAATATACCATGTAGTTTACAATCAATATAGAGTATCATAATCGCAGACATACAGCACATGGAAATACACTCACTTGAATCTATCATACGCGCATCTGGTTGTTTCACATTGAGCCGCCAGCCAGTGTCGTTCATTGGCATTTCCATGAAAACACTTCCGAAGAAATAATGGGTACACAACAAACAAACTTTACAATCTTGTCCACTGCTGAACCCCTCGTGAATCTCCAAAGTTTATTTACTTGCATAAGAATCAGACCCGGGACAACCTTGAGCAGATCCACATGCATGAATGATAATAAGTATGTAAATGCAATCCCGTCCATTCCCGACACTATCAAAACCAGGACGTAGGAACCCTCCTAACCACACTCCCAGAATTAGAATGTAGCATCCTTAGGTACCACTACAACTGTCAATACCAAACAAACCGACAGGAGCCAGTAGAACAATTGAATCTCCTCATACATATGTATCCATCAATTGCCCATATTTAACCTAAGCCTTCACCTACCAGGAGGCCCTCGTCGACCCCGGAATGAGTTATGAGATTCTAAGTGAGAGTCACTTCTGCGAGTCTCTAAGTGTGCGTCACTTCTCTCTTCAAACACCCTTCGTTCTCTGTTGATCTCTCTTCTAACTGGCTGCCAGTGGTGCTCAGATTTAGAAGGATTTGATCTCTTTGATTTGTCTGATTCGTAGGTCAATGGTTCAATCCCTTGTAAATCAGGTTCTGGAACAAATCCAATTGGTCTTTTCGTATCATCCATTCTTCTGAACGTGATTGATATCCTAAAAAATAAGATGGACATGTCAATCAATAAACAAAGGAGTATTATTCAATCAACAATCCTGGAAGAGCATTTTCAAGTTTTGATCTAGCTATACCTCTTTGTAGGAACTGCAGGCACACAATGCTTAGCCACATCCGCTCCATTACCATTTAGGACAAGAACAGATCTGAAGGAGAAAAATTACTGACTTTTAAGATATTGATTATTAACTGACAGCAGTGATGCCAGAAGAAAATTTTAATATGCAAACATGAAAAAACAACAAAAATACATAAAACAAAGAGGTTATATGAACGAACACAATTCTTCCCATCCATTACACTTACCCCACAGGCAGAGGGATTGCAATTGAACCAGCAAATTCACCAGCAGCAACAATCTTTAAATTTGATCCAAAAACTATATTGCACTCACTGAGAAATGACACAGTGCAAAAAGGTCGAACAAAATCATGGTTGTCAATATGAGGAGGTATACAGTCCCCTTCTTCATAAATGTTGACAATACAACTGTCGGGCACACAGTTTGGAGGAAGTACATGCCATTTAACAAGCCTCCTAATGATCACCTTAAAAAGATGGGGTATAGGATCTACAGTTTCACTCTGGAGGATGCCTGGGGGATTACCATTTTTATCCTGCCACCAAAGAAACAGCACACTTTGATATTATAATGCAACTGCCAGAATCAGATAATTAGCTGATCTGCTCAATACATCACGAGGGAACTTTGCACTAAACAATAAATGAGAAGATAGTAAGGACTTACCATTGCATAGTTGTAACAGCACCCAAATTGTAGAGTTACACGTCCCTTACCCTTCATCCACTTTTGTGGTGCTGAATATGTCCGTTCTGCACAAAAGATTTAAAGCAGTCAAGAGTTTCAGTTATTGGCAATAATTTCAGTCAACTCATTAAAATATGATACAAAAGCACATATAGAACATATTTTGGTACACGGGATATGAGAAGAAATTTTCCCAATTTTATTTCACAAGTGTTGAAGTTATGTTTAGAACAACAAAATTACCCATACTCCTGTTTTCTAAAACACACAACCAAAATATGTACAGAGGCATGATGATTAATACTTATCTACCGTATCTACATCAATATATTCCTCAAAAACCTGGCCAATGTATATAATCAACAAATGAAATGCAAACTCCACGACTGATACATAAAGTAAGGGCCAATTGTATCTTATTCTTATCGACATATGATAGCATTCATCCAAAAATAAGATATGCAAAATTTTCAGCGTAAAACCAATGACTATAAGAGATTCTTCAACAACTAATCCATGTAACATATAGTCAAGACTATTGCAATCTAAATCAGTTTAAAAGCTGATCATCAAGTGCTCCAACTTTTGGGCATGTATCATATTATGAATTGAAAAGGCCAGTAACAATCAATCGAAGATGGACAGAAAGGGGTTCTAATTATCAAGCTACAACAAAACCATGGCAGGTCGGATGACCATGACGAACACACAACATTCAATTTGCATATAGATATAATATACTCCCTCCGTCACAAAATAAGTGTCCTTTCTATTTTGGGATAAATTAAGGAGAAGTTAGATGGTGTTGTATTTCCATTTCTATCCCCATGCACATGTGTTGTAACAAACTTAAGTGATACTATCTAACTTATTGTAAGGACACTATTGGTATTTTATGCATAACTAACTTCCAAAAAAGGAAACAAGACACTAATTTTGGGGCAAATATACAAGTGAAACGGGACACTTATTTTGGGACGGAAGAAGTAATATTATAATTTAATATACTTGGGATAACATTACTATCTAATGGGCTAAGTATGTCTGATGGCTGCTAGAATGAGCAATAAGTCTGATAAACCGCCCATCAACATTCTAATTCAGACTATATGCATAGTCCACCAAAAGCAACATAGAAGTTACCACTTAAGTAGTACCAATAATGAAGTAGATGACAACATAAACCACTTCATGCTACATAGAAGGCCAAAAAAGACTGGAGAGTTGTTAATGTACACAGCTAAAATAAAATATTTTTAGTTCATCTATGTCATTCAATAGTATGACACATAACATAACATTTTCACAACAGAACAAAATTGTTGGGTAAAACAAAAGAAAGAACTAGGTGTGAAACCAATTCATGTCCAGACTCCGATTATTAGTTGCAAAACTAAAGAACGACTACTCTAGAATTTCCAGAAAATGCAAATTATTTAGAATTCTCTAATACTAGTATGTGCATGTATCCATAAACAAAATAAAAATAATACTCCCTCCGTCCCAAAAGAGTGTCTTGGTTCTCTTGTATCTTTGTCCCAAAATGAGGGTTTTGTTTCTTTTTTAGGAAGTTAATTAAGCATAAATTACCTATAATATCCCTATAATAAGTTATTTAGTACCACTCAAGTTTGTTACATCACATATTCATGAGGTTACAAGAAGAAACGTACAAAACTAACTAACTTCTCCTTATTTTTTTCTCAAAATTGGAAGTAAGACACTCACTTTGAGACGAAGGGAGTATAAGAAAGTGCACAGTTAACATGAGTATTCACTTATCATTCACAAAGGCAGTATAGCTTCATGGTCAATAATCAAGTCACTGACACATGCAAGAACCAATATTAACCCTAATAAAAAGTTTGACTTACCCTGATGTTTAATCAAGAGTCAAGATGATAAAAATGGATAGCATGCATAAAAGAGAATTAATTTACCAGCATTTGAACAAAACAAAAGCATGTGTGTAGTAGCATAGTATACTAACAGGGCTAACCTTTCAGTTCTCCTTTCTTTCCCAGCTCCTGAAGCTCGTAGACATAGTCAACAATCCTCTTTTGCTCCGCAGCACTAAAAACACAGGTGTGGAGTTCTAACCCCTCAAGAATGTTAACGAGCTTTCCTTTCACTCTCTCCAAACAAATAAAATCCGTCTTCCTCTTCACGTTCGTGAATCGAATATACTCTCTCTGTTCCCTTGACAGTTTGGGCTTCTCAACAATCTTTGAAATCCTCATCTTTCCCGTTGAAGCAATTACATCAACGACCCGCTTGCTAGATTCATTTTCTTCCTCCTCCTCCTCCTCGAGCTCATCTTCTTGTGCCATGTCAGCCCATGATAAACGAGGACTTGGGGTACCAATTACCGGAGACATACTGATAAATTCACTAGTAGAAGCTTCAGGAACTGGATCATATATCCCATTTGCCCCATCTTTCCAACTTCCAAGGGAATTTGTGTCACAATTATCATCATGGTTATCGTATGGGTAAGGCGATTCCAAGTAATCCTGATTTGAGCCATTTATATTCTCCGAAAATTCTATCAACCCCCAAAAAGAAGACAACTTTAACAAAGTTAATTATAGTTTAGCAAACATACATTACCAACAACAACAACAAAAAACCTACATTATCCAAAAAAACAAGAGTTCCAACAAAAATAAAACATGCATGGCAAGGAACAAAAATTAACATCCGAATTCCCAGAACTGTGAGCTGACTAAGAACCCTATACCTCCAAATTGGTCAGTGATCAACGAATAAATTTTCAAAGTATACCATACATTATTCAATAATGGTACATTGAATTTTAGGGTAAAAAAATGGTACCTGGGTTAAGAGAACGGACACGACGAGAGAGAGTTAGGGTGCAGTTGTGGCAGAGATCTCTGGAGAGAAAAGGAAGCCACGTCGTGAGGAACTCCGACGCGATTTGTAGATCGGCTGGCTGGTAGCTGAGAAGGAACGGGTCGTCCAATTTGACTCGGCGATCGGCCATGGTTGCCTCTGAGTGGACTCGGATGGTGGAGGAATCGGCTGGTAATTGCAAAGGACAGAACAGAACAAGGATGGCAGAGTAGATTAGAGAGACTATTTTCCCGGTCTGTCTCCGTCTTGACGCTCAGAAATTAAAAAGGGATAATTACATAAAGCACCCCTAAAGTATGCGTTTCTACAAAACGCACTCCTGAAGTTTGGTTTGTTACTTTAGGCACCCCTAAAGTATTCAAAGATGTTTCCGTCTATAACACCGTTTGTTAAAGTGTAAAAAGACCATATTACCCCTGTTTTTTTGTTTTTCTTT
>JAYMTK010003082.1:0-12780 GCA_036897405.1 Pelargonium myrrhifolium | reverse complement strand
TACCACACTAACTAACTTCTCCTTAATTTCTCTCAAAATAGAAAGGAGGACACTCATTTTGGGACGGAGGGAGTAGAATTTTTGTTCAAGAATAGGAATCAGGAATGGAATGCGAATCAGATTCTCATTCTTCATGTTTGGATTATGACTTTTTGGGGGCAGTTTCATATTATAGTGCAACTTATGGCAATTAAAAGGCCTCCCGTTGTGAAGTATCAGTGGTAGTAAAAGCGAAGAAGTAAGTTTTGGTTTGTTACCTTCCCAATGACATATGATTAAATCAGAAAAACAAAAAAAATCTAGAGCAAAATCTTTAGGAAAAAATGAAGTCCTATGAACTCCTAATACTGCCAAGATATTGTAAGATGCACAGATAAAATACAGCAAGGAAACAAAGGAAAATGTGACACTTTGGTTCCTCAATTATCCATTTTGTTTCAAATTGATACCCAATTTGATTTATGTTCCCATTTGCTCCCCAAACTATGCTATTTTGTTTCGAATTGGTCCAATCCGTACCGTTGTCATTAAAAATTAGGTTGTGCGGCAATTTGTTTCAGAATTCTTTTAATGACGTGGATACCGCGGTCACCACGTGAAGTTAGCTAAATTTGATGATGAGATTAATTTATAAAAAAATGGTATAATTGAGGGATGTGGTCGCCACATAAACTGTCCCTCAGCTACACATTTTTGTTCCAAAATGGTCTCATTCATAAATTTAACTAACTTTTGCTGCATCAACAAAAAAAACTCACACATCGGTCTAATTTGTCGACACCGATATGAATTAGACCAATTCAAAACAAAATAGCCTAGTATTAGTTGGGGACAAATTTGGAACAATATGGATGGTTTAGGGATCAAATAGGGTACCAATCCAAAACAAAATGAATAGTTGGGGACCAAAATGGAGCATTTTTCGAAAACAAAGACATTAGTGAAAAACATACAGCCAGGATATAACATACCTCTTCTTTATTCCCCCATTCCTCATAAGCTATATAATATCCATTTGGGGTATGAGCCTCAACTGTTCCGTTGTACCTGAACATTTAACTAATCAAAAAAGGCAAAAAAGGTAAAGCAAATGAAAATAAGTATGGTTACAGATAGATTGGAATAAAACCCTCTACTATACGTACCATTCCCCATCTTCACTCCAAACAGCCTGAACTTTTGCACCAATAGGAAACTTTTCATGATGATCATAACTATCTCCCAGTTCCTAGAGGAAAAAAAAAAAAAAAGACAATATGATCCGAAGAGTAAGTAAAAAACATTACTAGATACATTAAATGACAATATCAGTTCATTTATACCATCAGAACCATTTTACTATGTTTGTGGGGTACTTGTAAACTACTAAATGACAAAGGGACGAAGAGTAGAGGAGAAAAGCTGAATAAGAATAAAGTTGGCAGTTAGGGACACAACACATGACCTGACATGAACACGATTTAAGTATGTTTGGGCCCAACGTATTTATAAACGTGTCATGTTTGTATGGATTTAACAATCTTGCCATGTTTGTGTTGCACGACACGATTAATGTTAAATAGTATGTCAATAGTATTAACTCATAGCATTGTTTAATCAATTATTAATATCTCCTTTGCCTCTCCTATCTAATTTGTTTTCATCTCATTTTTTTTCTTTCTCACTCACAAGCCTACACCTATCGTCCAAATCTACTTCCTCCAATGTAAGAGAGTGGAAGCAGAGATTAGGAGGAACACGAATTGGAACTCCCCTCATCTCTCGTTTAGGCAAATTCGACACGAAGACACCCCAACACAATTATCAAACTTGTTGTGTTTCTGTTGAACCACACAATACGTATTCGACCTCTAACACAACACTAACACGACACATTAACATGATTTGTTAGCTCCAATAAGAAACAACATGTACAATATAACACTAAAAGCTACCAGTAGTAATAACTGTCAAACATAATAACAAACTAAGTTATCCTAGTCCAATGCTAGTCACAATACAGTGGACAAGGCATGCAATTTTACTGAATCAAAACTCAAATTCATAAATCTTAGTTTCATGAAAAGCATAGGCACATTTCCTACACAACGCCAGCACGCACAGAGCCAAAGTCAAGGATGAATTACCATTTCAAGATGTGAAGTCCCCATTGCATGGGAAAAACTGGGTGATCCATTGGCTTTTGTCCCAATATCCGATCCCGGAATCTCATTTTGCTTTGCAGCTGCAAGGAGTTCTTCTGTCAAAGATATAACCTGCATCACAACTACTTCAGTCCAGACATAAGTACATACTTACAACTATTATAACATTACAAGACCAAATCATCATCAAAACTAAAACTTATAATCTCAGTGTGAACATCTGACATCAGGAGAGAAGCAGATTGGCCATCACAATAAATAGCACCTACACAGGAATCATGATGAAGCATCTTTTTTTTTTTTTTTGGAACTCAATAGAACTCCCATATAGCATAAAAACTCATCTTCACCTCGATGACCAACCAGAACTGAAACAAACCTTTATGGAGTCACTGAAAATGAACTGTTGTTTCTTATTTGAGCAACAAAATGATCGCTTCAAAAGACGGAATAGAAAGATGAAAGAAAGATAACTGCACTAAAAATTTATAGTCCAAATAATGATATCTAGGTGGGCCTTGAAATCCCAAATTACCATAGAATATGTTGATTCTGTTTGTTCAAAATACAATTTCAAGCAGAAACATGATACTTCAGAGGACAGTATACTGACGAAGAAATAGAAAGAACTTACATACAGAACAAGAGAAATTAAATTAATATGAAAAATATCTACAATAATGAAGAATCACCTCTTGAAGCTCCTTTTCCATGTCTGCATATTCGGAGTTTCCAGGATCATCAACCAAAAGTTGTCTGACCTGAAAGAAAAGTCGCAAAAATGCAAATCCATAAACTACCTCTGAGAAGAAAGAAACAAAAATATGTATAACATGTACTCCCTTTGTCCCAATATAAGGGTTCACTTTTCAAAAAAAAAAAAAAAAAATGAGTATAAGTTGGTTAGAATTGGGCTTTCACTTTTACACCTCATGCACTCTTGTAACAAACTCAAGGAATTCTAAAAAACTTATCTTACGAATATTGTTGGTTATCCATGCATAACTAACTAACACAAATGAAAAAAAAGGGACGGAGAGTATAAAATAAGCCGAAACCTTCCCTTGTCCAAGAACAGAAACAACAATCCACTATACTTTTGAGTATAACTTCGTGTTCTACTTATATATATATATATATATTAAAGCAAAGATAGTATCATAGTAACGGGAATAAGCAGAATGACCAATTACTGGCATACCATAGGTCTTAATGTAACTTCATTGCATTTTAGTACTTATAGCATACTCTAAACATCAACCACAAATACAATAAAATGTCTTATGTTATGCAATCACATTTTTGATAATATCAATAAGAGGCTTATCATTCTGAGCTAAAACTAAATATAAATAAATAAAAACCTTACAAGATTAGAGACAATCCAGAGACTCCCAAAGTGACAAACAATATCACAGCACAAGAAGTGAGCTTCTCCATAAAATTTAGTAAAATTCCCAAATTTCAGCTACATAAACCCTAGAGAATATATAAACCCGACAGGGTTATTTCATACTCAAAAACTTGTTAGCTTAATTGGTTGCTCGGGAATAAATCAACAAAAACAATAACAAAAAAGAGTGAAGATTCCAAATTTTCCTCCTTTCCAGTACGATTATCATATGGGGTTTCTCGGCGACCAAACAGAACATAAGCCGTTAAACCCAATTACCAGAAATTGAAGTAGAAGTAAAAACATCGATTGAATCGGGCAAGAAAGAAGATGAAAACCTGGTCAAGGTTGATTCTGTAGGTAGAGAGATTAGAAGCGAGCTCTTCAATACTGAGCTCTTCTCCTCCACCTCCTTCCATTTTTGCTTTGCTTCGTTTTTTGAAATTGTTGTGTGTAGTGACGATGAGGAACGAGTACAGTTCTGATGAAACGATTGTTGAATCTTATGTGAAGAACAGAATTGGAGAATCGAAATCAACTGTGATGAACTGAAGTTGGGGCTTCGAAACGGATTGAAACTGAATGCAATGAATATTTATACTGATGAGAGCTTGCAATTCGGGGTTCGGGTCGGATTTTTCGAATTTATATTTAAAAGACCTAATTTGACTTTTGTTGTAAAAGAGTTTCGGGTTACGTATTTTAGGTTGGATTTTAGGTTTTACTTGGAAAATATTTGAGTTCACACAGATTTGTCTAATCTGTCTTGAAAATAGATTGACTATATTTTATGCTATCCAAAGTCGAACAAAAATTTGTTGATTGGTTTTGGGTGTTCGCAGATTCATATCTAAATTGCTTGTTTTAATACCGACGGGAATGATATTGGACGCGTTTTATGCCCCGATTCTCATTATTGACTAGAGGTGATAATTTAGAGTTTGGATTAGGTTGAAATAGTCTAATCCAAACCCGACTTGAAATAGGCTCGAATTCATTGTTAATTCAGGTCGGAATTAAATTTTACATGTTTTCATGCAGATTTAGCTGACTTGAAAGAGACTTGAATTCGTTCGTGTTGCGGGTTTCAAACAAATTGAAATATGCGGGTTCATGCAAATTTACCAGACTTGGTGCAAAATTTCCTCGAGAAAAATCCGACCAAATTCAACTCAACACTAGCCAGATTCATTTTATGTGACCCAAATCCGAAAAAAATGTAAATCGAGGTTTAGATACTCACGAACACGGATTCAAATTGTCAATCTATTCATGACTCACGCCCCAATTGAGAATTTTCTCTCGTGAGGTGGATTATAGTTGACTATCATGTACTTAAACCCATTTACACTTCACTACCCTCACTCAACAGAAGAAGTGACGAAAACCCGATATCAGAAATCACTTTAGGTTCATATGCGAGAATTTAAGACATTCAGTCTTTTAAAAGACAATCAACCATTTCTTGCTACCATTTTCTGTATTCTGTAAACCGTCACGCAAAGACGGACAAATTAAAATGAACAAATCGAAAAGGGAACACAAGAATTTCCACTGTGAAATAAGACAACGGTCACATGGTCGCAAACTTTCGGGAGATCAGCATAAAAGAAACAAAAGGACTCGACACTATACAAGGGAACTCGGGCACGAGGTTCCAATGATAAGAGCAATGTCTCGAGGAGCTTCTCCATATCCGGTGCTATGCGACATATTTTCCCGACAAATCCTATATTTGACCGAAGTCGCTACCTTTTGTTTCTCTTTCCCGGACTATACATCATCTCCTCCTGTAGTCATCAAAAGAAATATGTTCTCTTTCACTCGTTGCAGGAAGACTCGAAGATTGGCATCGCAAGAGGAAAACTCGAAACGTGTTTACTCGTTCCGGATTGAATGGTATTTGTCCCATAGAGTAGGGGATTTCGATATTTCGGTCATGAGGTTCTTGAATTTATGGCTGCAATCTCCTCCGCTGCGGAATTAAAATAATAATTAGGAGCAGAAGATTTACCGACGTAGAATATAGATAGCTCCCTCAATTACAGTGATTAATCGCCATGAAATTCAAATGGCGGCCCAGTGTTGGGAGGCTTTCATCATTGTGGGGTATTGGTAGAGGCGTAGAGCTGGCAAATGGGCATTGCTCCAGCCGAAATGGGTTGGGCGAAAAAATGTATGTTTATCAGGACACTTTTGTCATCCCGAGCCATTGATGACCTGTGGGCCACGACTCATTTTGCAAGCAAAATACACAGCGGGCCAGAATTGGGCCAAATCCGCTTGGGCTTGGGCTAAAACGGGGTGGGCCGAAAACACATGCATGTTTATCGGGCCACCTTTGGCCGCCCCAGAGCGAATTCCCCCACTTTTTGCAGAGAGGTTGTTTTCCTGACTCGAACCCATGACCTCAAAGTTACAAGGAAACAATCCTGCGGGCCATCATTGATCCGCTCCGGGCCAGCAAAAGTGACCCGATAAACATGCATGCATTTTTGGCCCGACCCGGCCCAGCCAGTTTGAGCCATTAGTCCATTTGCTAGCTCTAGGTACGAGGAAGGTCTCGTTAATGTATGCAGCCTTCCCCCCACTGTTTGAAGAGGTTGTTTTCCCGACTCGAACCCGTGACCTCAAAGTTAGAAGGCAACAATCTTGAATATTGCGCCAAGGCTCACCCACATTTTTAGGGTGGAAATTACAAGCAAAGACATAGAGCGAGGAGACATACCTTATACGGTTCAAGGATGCAATTGCTCGAAGCGCACTACGAATCATGTCTTCATTACGATCCACCTCCTGCTTGACCGCATCTTGCTTTGGCTTAAAATTTATGGTTTTTTGAAGAGGATCTACCAGTGAGTCCAACACTGAAAAAAGTAACACGTAACTTCGTAAGAAAAAATAAATATCGATTGGCGTGAACATCAGGTTAGATTATACGCTGACCTGCAAGAACTGCAGAAGGGCACTTATCGGCAAGTTTCGAGAGAATAAGATGGCAAGGCATTTTCACGTCATAGTGATCTGGAAGAACCAAAACCAGCGAATAAACATAATCTATAACCACCATGTTTCATTCTTAGCATAGGCATCGTCGGATACTACAAAACTAGTTCCTCGTGACAATTGTGTATTAACCTCAAAGTGAAACTTTCTATAAATTGTGATGCAAACCGAGGCTACAGGCTGTCAATTGCCAAAACTAAACCACAAGGTATTGACCATTGAGTGGTTTCAGGTAAAGAAGACCACACTATAATCAATAAGGTAGCGTTTGGATCAGAGTTTTTGTCCAGAATTGGGAATCAAGGATCGAAATAGGAATGAGATTTTCATTTTTCATGTTTGGAATGCATGTTTTGGTCATGAAAATGGCTGGAATGGGAGTCGTTACCATTCTCATTCCAAATTTTATATTCCAAACGCTACCTAAATGTGAACTTGCAATTAACTATGAGCACTCGAAAGTGATTAACTTCCTAATATAAACATCAAGTGTTCTGCTACGATAACGCAAAAGAAATGTTCTACTCTACAACATTGCTACACCAACAGAACCAGATCCATAGAAGGAACGATGAGAGACTCACCATTCAGACCAGATTTAAGGTAAGGAACGATGAAGGATGAAGGATTCACTTGATCAAGACAACTGTCCAAAAGAGTGTCCACACATTCAAAAGCCGCTTTCCTGAGCTCAAGTCCATCATCCACAACGTGCTTGAAAGGACCAAGATCCACTGTTCTTATCAATTCTTGCTGCATTAGTAAATGAAAACAAGATGAGACTATTAATGGTAAGAAAAGAAGTAAACAAAACAAATAATATTTAATAACAAAATCTAATTTTGGAAATGCATAATCATAATCTAATCCATCAAGAAAGGGAACATGGAACAATGTAATAAGACACCATAATAGAACAGGACTTCAGACGGTCAGAGACTAGAGCTGGTAAATGGCCCAACGGCCAGCGGGTCATCACTGATCTGCCACGATAATACCAGGCCCAGGAAGGCAAAAAGTGGCCCGTTAAACACACAGCCGTTTTTGGCCCGACCCACTCAGGCTCGAGCCCGAGCGGGCTTGGCCCGACTCTGTCCCACAGCCTATATTGGTAGCAAAATGGGCTGCTTCCAAGGGAGGGGGGGTTCACTTACCCGGCCCAATAATACCAGGCCTACTTGTGTTTTTTGCCCCGAGCTCAGTTTTGCAGGCTCTATCAGAGACTATCTTAGCTTAGCTCATGACTCTGACACTCGTGTAATTTAGTCTACAAGCCATCCTTTATTTCCTAAAGAAGTTAAAAGAATAACTAAACAGCTCTATTCTATATTATAAACCATCATGATATCATGACTAGCACTAATATTTGACAACACAAGTTCCAAATACCATACCACCATATCACAAGAAAAGCAACAAAAATAATAAAATCAAAAACATAACAATCATAATTCAGAAAGAAAAAAAAGGGTCAAAATCTCAAGTTACCTTAACAATTGTTTGATCATAAAGAAGTGGCAATAATTCTGGAAGGAGCCCTTTTATGAGGTTAGGCTTATTGTGAGCTGCAGTACTCAAGGCCAACACAGCTGCACGCCTAACATGCTGCATAACGGCATATTGCCCATTACAAAATGATGATTAGGAGGCACGCCACTGATACATATGCATTGCTAAAACCATCAGATGAATGTAGATTAAGACTTACTCGATCTTGATCCTTGATAAGCATCAGGAATGATGAGATTTCAGGGTATATGATCTCGTCTATCTTCTCGGGCCTTTCTACTAAAGAGTATTTCACAGCAATAACAACCGTTGCTCGAGTGAAAGCAGCTGGACTGGTTGTTCGCACCTAAAACAAAGCATTGACGCAAAGCACATAAACAATAAATGTTATAACCATAATGAAAGTGCACAAGTCGTTTGGTTCCATGGGGTGATACCTTAAGTGCAGGTACAAGTTTTGCAGGTTCAATTAGTGCAATTTTACCCAAACATTCAGCTACTACATTGCGAACACCCTCTTCCTCACTTTCACAGTGGTTGAAGAGGAGTTTAAGTATTTTCTCAACGCTAGAATCCTGGAACTCTGCTTTATCTACAGACTGTCTAACTATTACCTGCAAAATAATAAAGGAAATAAAAATTACGACAAGAGATCACACTTAGCCGTCAAAGTCTGCTATATGGGGACTAATAGTTGCAAAAGAAACCCACCTCCTTCAACGAGTGAAGCAACAAATATTGTTTCTTCTGCTGATTATCAATCTGGTCCAAGATAAAAGGTAAATACTTTGACAAATTACCAACAGCAATGTTGCCAAGGGCATAAGATGCAGCAGACTTAATCTCTTCAAAAGGAGACTGAAAGGACTCAATAACAATATTCTCGATAAGTGCATGAGAGCTTAGGTCTTTTCTTCTTCCTATCTCCCCCAGACATAGCAAGGCAAGGTGCTGCTTAGCCTAAAATACAGCAACAAAGAAGTTAAATGATGAACCAAACAAATTAGACTGTTACCAACAAATGAAGAACAAAATAATCGAGACTACTAAAACACTTCTCATAACGATGTTAGAATGGTTAACTTAGCAGAAACCAGTCAACAATCAAAAACAAAGGAGTACATAGTACTTCATAACCTAAAGGCTAAAACTCATTTAACAAACTCAGATTTCATGGCACATCAAGATAAGGAAAATAATTATAATGCAACTTCGTATACGAAACCACTTCAAAAGCTTTAATGCATGATTTCTTAAATACTTTCTGAAAGATTTTCCTTCTTTCAAAGAATGCTAAAACTGGTCAAATAAATTGAAGAATTAACTCTGCTGTTCCGAACCAAACCACATGCCAAAAACTTCTTAAAATTGTGTCACACCTGTGATCTACCAAGAAACTGTAACCTAAATTTCCAATATGGCACAATCTTTAAAAGGTCTTTACTTGCAACACAACCTTTAATATCAAAGAGAATGTTGTGAAGTTTAGCAACCCACAAAAATAAGATGAGGAACTTGATACGGAAAGTTAATTTAAAGTATTCCAGAAATATAATATAAACTCAAAAAACCTCCATCAACTGACACCACACTCCACCCATAATAACAGAAGCTTACTGAGTTAGTACTGCTGTCATCTTTAAGGATGTCAGTAAGCATTTTCACAGTAGAAGAACATTTCAAATCTCCAGCAGCAAGGCAGAGAACAGCAACGCATTGAGCTATTGAATGCAAAGCCTGTTTTGCAACCCCACCTGACTGTGGTGATGGTTTAGCACATGAAAGAAGAGAATCTAACAAAGCATCAAAACTTGTGTTTGAGGTATAGACTAGGGCAGCAAAAAAGTTTTGTAAACCCTGCAATAAAAGAGAAGATTTGTAAGTGAATAAAGTACCTATATCAGGGTACCGATTCTAATCAGTGAGCATAATAATTACCAAAAGGGCTTGCCCCTGC
Organism: Pelargonium myrrhifolium; assembly: GCA_036897405.1. NCBI lineage: Eukaryota > Viridiplantae > Streptophyta > Magnoliopsida > Geraniales > Geraniaceae > Pelargonium > Pelargonium myrrhifolium. Next base: position 2,771 of record JAYMTK010003082.1, on the reverse strand, counting down.
AGCAATGAACTCTTTACTAATGTTAGTGCTTGAGGAAGAACTTTATTTCTAACTGCCAAACCAACATTTGGGCTAGACCGTCTGTCAGACATCAAGGTGCAGCAGAGTTCCAGGGCAAGAGCTGTCATGTGCAAGTCCGAATCACTGACACACAGTAAATGGGCATTATGGTTCAAATAAATAATTGAAATGAACATACTGAATTATAGCGATAATAAGGGACTAAAAGGGCAACATGTAGGAAGAGAGACCTTATTAAGGTGGAAAGTTCCAAAATTATAACTTCATAAGCAGATGAACTGATTTTATCACCATAAGCAACAATTAGAGAATTGAGTGTTCCCAATGTTGCCTGTCTTAAAGCTCGATTGGCCTACACAAGGAAACCAGTTAAAAAAATCAAGCATTCCAGATGCAAAGTTCAGAAAAGAGCAGTACAAAAAGTTTAGCTGCCCAAAAGAATTATTCAGCCAACAATGAATACAGGTACATAGTACATTATAAAATCATACCTTCCGCAGGAATGCAGTTAATTCTGTTATGACATGCTCCAACACACAAGAAAGATCTATCCGAAGAGGAGAAGCAGCAATGACAGCAAATGCCTGGACACAAAACTCTAATGTTTAACTTGCCACATACATATACATGGACGCACACAATGAATTTAACCTACCAGATACAACTATTGACATAAAAATCAAGCAAAACCCAGGCCAAATGGGATGCTTAACTTGATAGTGTTGCAAGCATGAGGCTGTACAAATTAGTCTAGGAAAATACAGCACATAAAGTTAACTACCAGTAGAAAGATAACGCCAAATACTTGTACAATTGAAGTTATTCCCCCAAATCCTAAGATTCAAATCTAATCTTGAAAATAAGTTGAATGGGTCCATCAACTAACTGTTTATTTCCTTAACAGAGTACAGCTTACTTTTCAGATGCAATGTGGATTAACATTTACACAACAAGGACTTGCCATCCAGGCGGACAATTCCCTGACAGCCTAAAAGTACCGCTGACATCATTGAAAATTTGAGCATTCTATAGCAAGAAAACCAGTAATCATCACACGATGCACATAATAAAAATATATGTATAAAGAAAAAAAACTTCACCATATAAACAGATTTCTATCTAGTGAATGTAAATGACAACCTTTTCAATGTTAGAGATCAAGTGCCAACACTGGCAATATAGATTCTGTTCAAGAATTTTTACAAAATTCAAGCATTCTACAGTAAGAAAACCAGTAACCATCACAGGAAGCATGCACATAAATAAACAAATGAACTTTTCCATATTAACAGACTTCTATTTAGTGAAAGAAAATGTCAACCTTATTAGTCTCCAATAAAATTTGAGTTTTCATTGTCAGAGATCAAGTACCAAAACTTGCACTATAGCTATTATTTTCACGCATCTTACAATGTCAATATGCAAAGAGACCAGCATAGTTTATCATTACACTAAACATTTATAGAATAGACTAACCTTCACAGCTGTAAGGCGAGTTATTTCATTTCCCATCCTGTCAACAAGCACAGGAAGGCATGATGGCAATTCAGCTCCAAGATTATCACCAAACGTCGAGACAACAAGACCCATACATGAAATGGCACACTCCTTGACCTCCTGCAGAAAGAGAGAGATGAGGCACGACGACGTGTGGTAGTAAAATAGAGAAGTTGCATTAGAATTTCTACTAACCTGATCTTGATCTTGATTTGTCAAGCGAGACATTATGGCGTTATATATTGGACGAACATAGGGTTTAAAATCGAAACGAAATTCCTACATAAAAATTATGTAATTAATTAGAATAAGATCATGGTCTAACTATATATCAAAGTCACCGAGAGAAAAGTTCAATCTCACATCAATTTTCGGGCGCACCACACGAACAAGTTCCCCACATACTCTTAATGCCTCAGCAGTGACTTTGTAATAACGCTCACCGATAGCAGATAAAACAGGACTAGAAAGTGCCTGAGATGAAAGATCTTGATTTCATTACAAGGATATTTATGCTCCCAACCAAAGCAACAAATTTGTGACACAGATTATATAATACAGTAATTATTTAGTAAAATCTTCAAAAGTGAATTCAGCCTAGCAATGTGAATTGTGAGTGAACATAATGCTAAATCTCAATCTTGAATTGAAATTAAGTCAGTGAAGAGCACTAAGCATTGTCGAGGACATTAAACAAATTGATAACATGTACCCAAATAGTTCCACATAATGCCATAATATGCAACAACTAAATTTTTATCAATGAAGTGTTGATAATAATGGGAAGTTTTAGGCCATTGACTATTGAGTATTGCATTTGTTTGTAAGGATATAAATAGCCCTAAGATTTATGCAACAATTGCAATAAACTTATAGAGATGATACTATACCTTGATGTGAGGATGAAATACAGAAGGTGAATGTGAAGACAACACCAATCTAGTAAATATGAGAGCTTCAATTTTCAAATTTGAAGTAGAAGATTTGTCCTGGTACAAAAAAGTAATGACAACAATTTAATAAAAATATAAGGAAATCATCTTGGAGAAGATTGTACAATTCAAAGTAGAGAAGATTTACTTACACTTAATGCCTTTTCAATTCCTGGAATAAGTGATCCTATATGGTCTGCAAGGCAGTCAGGCAAGACCACAACAAGTTCTTTCAAAACAGAAAATGCACCGACCTGCAAACAAGTACATACTAAAATATCATATTGACTCAAGATTCACAATCCACATAATAAAGAAGCT
>JAYMTK010003081.1:0-12781 GCA_036897405.1 Pelargonium myrrhifolium | reverse complement strand
TCAATGATATTTTACTTTAATTCAACATTCGAGGATTGTTTCTAACTTTTATAATCCTTTACGTAAATTTTACACAATTTATAGTAAAATAACTAATATCCTATGTACACCCGTGCATCGCAGAGGTTCTCTCCCTAGTAAATAAATAAAAAATAAAAGAGTATAAATACAATTGATGTTTTGCAATAGCTAAGAGTATTTTTTTTTTTGATAAAAAGAAGAAAAAAAAAAAGTTCCGTAGATGTATTTTCTATTATTTGAAATTACAACTAATAATAAATTATATTAATAACTTATAAAAAATATTTACAGTTAAAAAGAAACCCCTACAATCTCTAGGACTGTGACAGCTGTATCTCCAGGGAACAACTTTATATATATTAATAGATTATAACAAACTCGCTTTCATATCTTTTCATAAAAATACATGGACATATTAGATCATTTTTTTTTTAATCAGCAAATGTATAAACACGAGGCTCGAACCTGAGACCTCCAAGGGTTAAGCGCCTTAAGCCACCTGCCTAGATGAGTGTTTATTATTGGATCATGCTTATATCCTTCTTTCAACAAGTATTTACTGAGACGATTATACCACATACATCCGGATTGCTTAAGCTCATACAATATTTATTTTAATTTGATTGAACAATGTTCTTGAGAACCTAGTTTTGATGTTTCAGGCAAATTAAATCCGTCAGGGAGTTTCATATAAATATCATTATCAAGCGAGCCATACAAGTATGTTGTGACAACATCCATTAGACACAGATTGAGTTTTTCTTTCACTGCCTGACTGATTAAGTATCGAAAAGTTATTGCGTCCACCACATGTGAGTATGTCTCTTCATAATCAATGCTCGGTATTTGCGAAAAATCTTGGGCAACGAGACGTGATTTATATCTTACAATCTCACAATTTTATTTTCTTTTTAGCACAAATACTCATTTATATCCTACGGGTTTTACACTTTTTGGTGTACGGACAACATGTCCAAAAACTTTTCGTTGCGTGAGTGATTTCAGCTCCGCTTCAATCGCGTATTTCCACTTTGGCCAATCATCTCTTTTTTTACATTCATTAAGAGATTTTGGTTCATGATCCTCTCATCATTCATTACATCGCACACTACATTGTATGAAAAATTATCGTCAACGTTGACTTTATCTCGGTTCCACCGTATTCCATTCATAACATAATTTATTGAGATCTCTTCATTTATAGAATTTTTAGGATGGAATTGAAATTTTAGTTATGACTTTGGACTTTTCTGAAGTCGATTTATCCTCAATTGAACCATTTTGATACTTGAATTCTCTTCTTTTTCGAGATTTTTATCTGTGGAACTGACAGGTCTACCACGCTTTATGCGTGCTTTATACTCATTTCCAATATTAGTTTGTCCAATAGGAACATCAATTTTTATTGGAACTTTAGCAGCTGACAGATGTGATTTAGTCACTCTTTTTGAGTCAGTAAATGCGTTTGGCAATTGGTTTGCTAAACTTTGTAAATGAATTATCTTTTGATCTTCTAGTCCACACTGTTTTGTACGAGAATCAAAATGAGTTAAAGATAATTCATTCCAATTAATATTATTTGTCAACTGCTTATTTTTCCCCCCTAATGTTGGAAAATTTGTCTCATCACAATGAAAATTAGCAAATCGAGCTGTGAATAATTCTCTTGTCAGTGGTTCTAGATATTTTATATAGATGGAGACTCAAAACCAACATATATTTCTAACTTTCTTTGATGACCTATCTTTGTGCGTTGTGGTGGAGCAATTGAGACATATGTCGCACATCCAAAAATTCGTAGATGAGAAATATTTGATTCCTGACCAAAAACTAATTGTAATGGGGAGGTTTAATTTTATGAAAACATGTATGTCTAATGCGAATTAATGTTGTTGCGTGCATAATTGCATGTCCCAACAAGAAATTAGGAGTTTTGACTTCATTAGTAATGATCTTGAAATTAATTGTAATCAATGATTCAGCAAAACCATTTTATACATGTGTATGAACATGTGCTACAAGATGTTCAACATCAATTCCAGTGGACATACAATAATCATTGAAAGTCTGAGAAGTAAATTCTCATGCATTGTCAAGACGTATTTTCTGAATTGGGTAATCCGGAAAAGTTCGTAATCAAATTATTTGAGCAAGCAATCTCGCAAACGTCAGGTTGTGAGTTGATAATAGTGACGCATGTGACTATCTAGTTGATGCATCAATTAAAACTATGGGTGATTACACATGACCACCTTGTACTTTACACGTTTTGCACATGTATACCCTAAATTTTTTTAAAAAAACTTTCGGCTACCATGTATTATGCCATTTTTTGACGGATGGACCTCTCCGTCACAAAATATTCTATTTTTTAATGAAATATTTCATTTTTGATCATATGTCATACACAAAATCAACCAAAAACAATAAACTCGTGCTATTCAGAGGAAGCAAAACTAATTTAGTCTTAATTAATCAGTGTCGATATCTATACTAACTTATTGGCTTAGCTTCTTGTTTTCTTTTCACGAAAGTGATGGAACTAGTTTTTCTTTCTTCTACTTTTCATCTCTCTTTGTGTGCACGCACATAATTTTTAAGAGCAAACTTTTTATTTCGTTGTTGTGTAATTACGAAAAGATGATCAGGTTCATTATGCAAAAAGCACGGCCACGGTTCAGCACCTGGAACGGTCATTTAATTTAATTTAATGGCCTTGATTAGATGGTGGTGAAGCCGAGTATTGACACATGGTTTAATTAGTGGTTTTAAATTAAATTTCACATTTATACTGATAAAAAGGAACGATAAATGATCTATTGTCAATCTATAAATGTATTTTTATTAAATAGGATGAGAGTACAATGCCCCTAACTCAGTGGACAAGTCATAGCAATTATAGTTACAAAAAATACTAACTATATAACATATCTCTTCCAACGTTGATTTCATGCATGTGACTTTTGACCTCAAAACAAGAACAGAATCAAATCAACAACTCAACACAACATTTCTGGTCTGGTCTGGTTTGTTGGTAATTAATACAAATTTATGCATTAATTATAAAATTAAATTAAATTAAATTATCTTCTCCATTGTTAATAGTCTGGCTACAGCCAGTTTCTGCAAAATAATCTTTGACCAACTGAATCCTGGTCATCCCTGACTACCTACTAATCTGGTTGCTTTACTTGAACCGAATCATTATCAATTATTTTTTAAATTATAAATAAATGCTCACAACATAACCAGATAATTATCAGAAATATTAACATTACTCACTAGTTGAATGTTCATATATAGCTTCCGCTATAATCTTTAACGGAAACACTTTATCTAGCGTATACAAGATTTTATGAATGACGAGTGAGGTGTACGTAAATATATTAAGAATTTGTTTTCTTCTTTAATTCCAAATGAAAACCCATTTGTAAGATTTTTTTTTGACACCAAAGAGAATTGTATTAACCATTGAAATGTGTCATCCACAGATACAAAGGTACAAGCGCACTAAACCCTATACCTTTATATTCCAGTCCAGAAAGTCGAGATGACCAACAAACCTCCTCGAAGGTCCATAAGACACGAGTAACTTTTCTCCTCCAAAAGTCACACTCCAACCTTAACACGGGAACTTGGAGCCAAAAAGTCCACACACATAGGCCTTTTGCCATAATCGACTCGGCCCAAACGAAACCAAACAAGGAAACCAAAACTAACACTCCAAAACACAAGTTCAAACCAAAAATTACAAACCGAGAACTAAAACAATAAGTCAACCTAAAACAGAAATAACAGCTAACACTAAGAAAACGAAGAAACCGCCACCAAAATAGAAGTTATACCGCCCTCCACCGCCGCTTGTTCCTCATCCCATGAGCTAGTCGAGCCCCTCATTGTCTACACCCGTCCCATTTTTTGATCCCTCTCCCATAACCGCCTATCCCATCTTCCCTTTGACTTGCAAGATGGCCCCAACCTCACGGTTCAAGCACTCGCCCACAACGACCGCCGCCTCTGACCTCCTACCGTCATCAGACCTTTCCACCACCCATGGCTTCCTGCACAACCAACCCGGGAGCCCGAGAAGCCCACTCCTTCCACTCTCGAACGACCCTGCATGAGCACCTTCCTCGCCATTCTCACCTCCGCCCTGACACCGTCCTCTTCCGCACCACCACCGTAGTCGAGCACCGCCGCCTTTGGCACGAACCATAGCCACACCCCTGCCAACCCGCACCGTCCAACAGAGCACACATCCTACTCCCGCCGGAGTCAACCCACGACCACCACCGTCCAGACCCACCAATGTCTCGGATCTCCTATGATCGTCGTCACTGTCTGTCGAAACCCTAGATTCCACAATGACCTCCTATCCCCCACAATGTCTTCCCCGTCCCGCTTCCCTGCAGCCTTGACATACCCAGCCACCGACGAAATCGGCGAACCAGCGCCGCCTCGGCGCAACATATCATAAACCCTAGCCACCTTCAATTAGAAACCTTCAATGTCTTCTATGAAATGTCATTCAAATCTTAAACCGAACTAAAACAATTGTAAGAAATTTATTTTCGTGCTACTAATATATATCAAATATCCTGAATCTAAAAAAAGCATACAAAATTTCAGTTAATTCGGCCAACATTTTCTTACATTTATTAACATCAACCCAACCTTTTCTTCTTCTTATTTTTAGGGATAATACACGTTATTACCCTTTTAAATACACGTTTAGCACATTACTATCCAATCACTGCACTTTACTATCCTGAACTTACTTTTTTCCGCACGTTACTACCCTTAACTTCTTCTTTTTTCCAATATGTTAAATAATCTGTCAGTTAACTTGTAAAATACCAAAATACCCTACATTTTTTATTTTTTATTTAAAATACAATAAATAATATTAATATTTGGAACCAGAGACATTTCAAAAAAAAGAAGAACCAGAGCACTCTCTGTTTTCTCTGCCACTACATCAACGGAGGAGGAGCTCCAACGAGTCGTTGACGGTGACGAAGTCGTCGTACAAATCAGGGGAAGAGTAGGAGGCGGAGTTGGGGGTTTCGAGGGTGGAGAAGAAGGCGATGAGGAGGATCATGGCGTTGCTCTGGCGGCTTTGTTCGAGCATCTCCAGCTCCTCCGCCTCGTATTATCTGAGATCCAGCCCCGTTTGCCGCCTCTACCGCCCGAGCTGCTCGATCTCAGATCTCGGATACCTCCATCAGCATCACCATCTCGGTCAGAGCTTCTTGATCTTAGATCTCGGAGACCTCCATCCCCTCGATCTGTCTCCTCTCGCACCCAATTGACCCAGCTCCAGCGTCGATTGTCGTTGTCATTGTCGGAGCACCACTCTGATCGTCGCGCGCGAGTTCGTGTGCCTCCTCCTCGTCTCATCTTCGTCGCTGAGCTACACAACGGCCTCATCTAGTCGTCGACTTCGTCATCATCGACTTTGGATCTGGATGGTCGGAGCTCGGCCGACGGGGATTTAGGGGTTGTTTGGGAGCAACTGTAGTAAGGGTTTGTTTGAAATGATTCGTAAGCTTTGATTTGTGTTACTTTTTGGATTGATTTTAAGTTTTTATTTGTGAAATTTTGGACTCATTTAGTCATTTATAACTATTTTGGTGAAATTACTCTACTTATTTTTGTTTATTATTGGATTGATTCAATGTTATTATATAAAATTTTGAAATTCTGTTGGATTTGTGTTTGATTTGTAAGTTTTTCAGTTTTTGAAGTTTCCGGCGAATTTGTTATTGACCCATCGTAGAAGAAGGGCAAAATTAGTATTAAGAAAAATTATAAAGTCATGTGCATAGCACATGATGAGAGATAGTCAAATTCCGTTAACTTTAATTGACTGAATGGCAAATTGTAAGTTTAGGATAGTAACGTGTAAGGAACAAAAGTTTGGGGTAATAACTTGCAAAACGTGTATCTACTAGGGTAGTAACATGTAATTATCCATAGTCTTTTTTATGTACTCCATCGTTTCAAAAAAACGAGTATTCTTATTTCTATTTTAAGAAAAATGAAGAAAAAATTAGTAAATTAATACTTCATCCGTATTAAAATGAGTTTCTATTTTGAGAAAAAATAATGAAAAGTTAGTTAGTGTGATATATTTACTCTTCTATCATCATGATCATGTGTTAAAGGATAGTAACTAATTTATTACGAGCATATTATATAAATTTATCATAACTAAAATCTTAAAAAAAAAGAAAGTGGACACTCATTTTGCTACAAAAATTCAAACAAAACAGGACACTCATTTAGAGATGGAATGAGTATTGTTTACTTTTGGTCTTCTTGATTGCGTGTTACGGGGTATTAACTGCCTTTTTATGAGAATATTATTGACAACTAATGTAAAACTAACTTTATAAATAATGAAAGTGGACACTTGTTTTGAAACAAAAGTTCAAGTGAAATAGGACACTCGTTTTAAGACGAGGAGAGTAGTACATTTTCATACCAAATCATTTTAATGATTGTTTTGTTTGTACTGTTTTTTTTAATAGGTGTATTTTTTTTTATGTTTTAGTAAGTTAGTTATGAATGAATTGTGAATAGTATTTTTATAACGAGTTAGTATTTCTCGACGCATGAATAAGGACAAGAGTAAAAGTAACACACTAACCTCTCATTGCTTTTTTCCTCATAATAGTAACGAAGACGCTATTTATAGGACGGAGATTGTACTTTTTATCGTAGTATCTTAGAATTTTCATTTCGGGTTCCGAATTATGTTGGAATATGGTACTTTCGGGTTTGGACAAACCAAACCCAATCCAATCACAAAAGAAGTCTGGTTTTGATTTAAAGTTTGAGTTTTGATGCGTGAAACATGCCAATTTTTTCAACCTAGTCCAACTTGAAAAGTGAGCGCGTTTAATTCATGTTATTCAAACCGCAAAACTGTATATCAAGTTTCAAGTACTCATGAGTTCGGGTCACGAGCCATGTATGTGGCAGTGGACCTATCGTGTGCTTAGTTCTCCGCCTCCAAATATATGGCATTAAAGTGACAAATTGAATCATATTTTGAATTTTTGCATAAGATGTACAAATTTGTCTGCTTTGTTATGTATTTTTGTAGAATAAATATGATCTTACTTCAAACTGAAAATGGTCATATCGATTATGAGTTGAGTTTAATTTTGCGAATCATCAATTTCGTGCGGATTTGTATAAACAACTTCCCCATATAAATTGCATGAGCAATTAGTGTTGAATATGTAACTTACATATTGTAAGAGGGCTATCTCTTTATTTTTCTTCATCTATGATTTTTTCATACAAATTAATTGTGTATTTAAAAAAAATTGTTCCCAAAAAATTGTCAATCAAATTATTTTATAAAGTACATGAATTACCTAAAAATACTCATAATATAATGTGTTAGTTACAACAAGAGCATAATGAGGCAATCCTAGGTAACTAATCATTAGAAACAAAAATATATACTGTAAAAAGAAAACTCCCATAATATTAGCCACGTTTTTTTTTTTTTTTTTTTTAACCATGAAGTATCCTGACAGGGCTCGCACTCAGCGATCGACATCTTTAAACCGTGTGAACACAGTCAAATTAAATTCCCATTCGAAGCTGGTCTCGGGGTTAAGGTTTTGCGCTCCTCCATCGCGGCTGTGGGGGATCGAACATGGTCTGCCCTTCCAAAGTCCAGCCCCTGGCACCACTGGACCAACCCACGATGGGTCATTTTCTTTTTATTGATGAATAAGTTTATACAGTGAACAAATGTGAATTAGTACCAACGTGGGTCGGTGCAAGTGGTAAGTGGCTTGCTACAACTTAAGTAAGGTCTCAGGTTCGAAATCTTGTGTATGCAGAAAATCCCGCTGGGAGACTCACCCACCACTGCTAGGTGTGCAACCCGGGTCCAATCTAGACGTAGTCGGGGCAAAGCTCCGGTGAACCAGATGGACAAAAAAAAAATGAATTAGTGTTCTCAAGGGGATGACTTTGGTCAAGACCTATTGTGAGGTCGTGGGATCAACTATTGAGTCGGAGGGTGAGATTTGAAGTCAAAAGAAGAGAGCTATCTCGAGCTGTTGTATAGCTCAACCGATCAAAAATGTGGAACTAGTAGTCCAATTCATCAAATGCACATAAGAACAAGCAACCAATATTTGCTCATGAAAAGGTGAAGAAAATGAAGGTGGAAGCAAAAAAATTACACCAAAGAACACAAAATCTATACTGATATTGTGACAGATTGTCCGAAAATCTGACATCGAAGATCTTAAAGAACAAATCCAATTACGAAGAAACTGAAATCCAAGACGATCCAGAAGAATAGAATCCAACATTTGCAACAACACAAGATGGTTTTCATATAAATAGGCATTGAGAACAGAATGTACACAAAAACATGATCAAATACACAAAACATTGCGAGCCACGGGGTTTCAAAGACGTAAAAAACAGCAAAAGACACGATGATCTAATAGAACGATCCAATCCAGAAGAAAATGCAATCTAGGATGATCCAGAAGAATAGAATCCAACATTTTCAACAACACGAGATGGTTTTCATATAAATAGGCATTGAGAATAGAATGAACACAACATGATCAAATAGCGAGCTACGAGGTTTCAAAGACGTTAAAAGCAGCAAAAGATACAACTACAACCACACGAAACATAGAAGCTGGACACAATGGTCTAATAGAACGATCCAATCACGAAGAAAATGCAATCAAGGATGATCTAGAAGAATAGAATCCAACATTTTCAACAGCATAAGATGGTTTCACAACATGATCAAATAGCTGAGTTACGAGGTTTCAAAGACGTTAAAAGCAGTAAAAGATACAACTACTACTATACGAAACATAGATGCTAGACATTTGCTTACCGTTCAGCGAGCCTGGGGCGACATGATCCCATTTGCTCGAGAAACTTGGTAAGGCGCAAGTGCTTCGCAGCCCATTGTTCGGCTAGTTTCAGATCCTTAGCTTCCGCGTCCCTCCTCAGCCCGGCTAGTTGTTCCCTGTACTCTGCTTCGATCCTATCCAAACTCGCCTTCTGCTCTTCCCTCAGCGCCTTCATTTTCGACTCAATCTCTTCCATTATCTCCCTCCTCCGGCACGCCTTTTCTGATTCCAGCTGTAGCTCTACTCGCTTCAGCCTCCACGCTGCTTCCTTCTTGTGTGCAGCCCAAGCACGATGCCCCTCCTCCAATTCTCTGCAGCAATCCGCTAACTCAGATATCAGCAAATTCTCAGAAGCCGGGACTGATCCATGAGGTGGCAAATTAGGCTGAAGCCACGGGATTGGAGGAGAGGCAGCGATCGTTGATGGAGATAGACTTAATGTCACAGAAGGCGACGGAGGCCTAATAACATTAGAGGCGGGTCCGCCACTGGAGCTCGAGAGCCACGGAGGAAGCATTGTTGGGGCAGAAGCGGGTCCTCCATTGGACGTAGCCATTAGAAATGATGAAGCTGGGTTTGGTCGCTCCTTCACGAGCTTCTCTGCGAAAGTCTCGAGGATTTGGTCGTACTTTCCTTCGTCGATAGGATCGATGGTCTTGTTGTTCTCCTTGTGCTCTCGTTGTTGCTTTTCTTTGAAAACTTCCCACCACTTCCCGAGTCTCTTGGCAGTACGGCCTGGAACTTCAGCTGCGATTTTTTTCCATTTGTTGCCGTGTTTGGCCTGGAGACGTATGACCAAACACTGCTCCTCTTCAGTGAGAGATCCTTTCTTGATGCCGGGTTTTAGGTAGTTCTTCCACCTCTCTAGACAAGATTTGGCGTCCCTGTGTAGAGGCGTGTTCATGCGCTGTGACACGAGATTCCACTCCCTCGGACCATATTGTTTCACGTAAGCACGTAATAAAGCGTCCTCTTCAGCTCTCCACCGTTGCCTTTCCTTCATTTCCATGTGCACACACCACTGCCCATTTCCCCAACCTTAAACTCTTCATAATGTATCTGTAAAATGATCATAAACTCTGTCAAACATTTAGAATATAACCGAGCAGTGTATCAGCGACAAGTTGGAAGATAATATAGACACAAAAGCGAAGTAAGAGAGATTATGTTCTTTGTTTAAAACACCAAATTCAAACCACAATTTGCTTGGCTTACAAGATCGAGGATCGTGAGTTAAACTTGTTTCTTGATTAAACAATAGGTGCATTAGCTAAACTCGGTACCAATAGTACAACCAAATCAAGAAATGACCTAACAATAACCAACAAATTAATTGTAAAAGAACCAGTAGAGTAAACTCAGGTCTTTCATGCCATGTATAATATAATGTGCCTGAACAAATGTGGTCCCGTTAGCAATAAGAATGAGAGCATCAAGTTATCATCCAAGACATGGTTGAATTCCACAAATTTTCAAATTATTTCAACAAAACGCAAACTCAACCCTTATCATTACAAGAAGTCAGATGCATCAGAATGTAAAAAAGAACCTAACTATATGAAGTAAAATAGTACGGCTTGATGGGTACATGCAACCTAAAATTGACCTACCAAGTATACAATAAATCTGAATTCCATTCTTAATATCAGTATCTCACAAGCAAGAGAGGAGAGAAGCATTTGATCTCCGAATCTTGATGGCAAGATCAATACTGTGTGATAAGCCAGAAAATAAGCAAACATTTGATTTACGACACAACAAATATCGGCATGAATGTGGTTGCAAGAAGATTCAGTGATAGGCAGAATCCAAAAAAACTAGCATCTCAGGAGCAAAGTACAAAATGAATAACTACTCTCCAATTGAGAATGACTATGGCGTGGTATAATCTCAAGCAGAGAGTGTTAATGCATCAAAGGAATTCAACCAAACTAGAATACTTTGTAAATCATTTGTCCCAAAACTGAGCTTTATTATCATAACAAAGACAATAATTCAAAGAATGCAGAAACAGAAAAGAAGTACAGCACCAAACCAACAAACAGAATGAAGAAACATACACAAAATAACAGTAGGAATCAAGAATCATCAAACTATTAAGATTTATATTGCCTACTCATCCATAGATCTAAGAAAAGGATATAGATTATCCCCAAACCAGGAAACTTGTACCTAGCTAACATCAGACCCAATATGGTAAAAAAAAAAAAAAAAAACTAAAAGGGTCAAATCAGTCATGCAATTGTAGCATTTTTTATCATTAAATATTGGAGGAATGTGAAAAACTGAAGGTAGCCTACCTATCATCTCTTCAAAAATGAGGTCTGCTCTAAACCCAGTAACTGAGAAATGCCAAATTCCCTATCTTTATATTCTGGGTCATCTAAAAACTTCACAAACTAGAAAGAGCAATTAAAAAAAAAGGTAAAAAAAAACCCAAAACTGAATAACATGAAAAGGAACACTAAAAAACATAAAAATGAAACCTTTACTCTTTCTTATCAAAAAATGAAACAAAGACTCACCCAACAAGCCAATGCCATCTGCTGAAGCTCAGTTGGGTCCCAAAACAACAATCCCAACAAACATTCAATGCTTTCAATAAAAAATAAAAAAGAAAATAAACATTCCAAATCCCAAAACACAGTAAATTTTCACAAACCCATCTACTTATCACACAATAAAGTACAGAAAAAAGACTCACATTTCACACTCAACAAGCCAGACCCAGCGAGGTTCGTCTCCGACGCATATCTCAGCGCTTGAACTTGGAAGAGGACTTTTATCGAACAGGTGGTGTGCCCTTTAAAACAAACCCAAAAACGACACCTCTGGATACCCAAAAACCCTAGAGAGAGAGGATCTGACAAAAATGGGCGAAAAAGGAGGGCACGCGAATGGTCGGAGCGAAAGGCAGAGCAGAGGAGAGAGTTTCCGAGTTCCGATGATTACGTCGTTTAGGGAATTTGGTGTCGTAAGCGAGAGAGCCGAGAAAGGAACAAGAGAAGCAGAGAGAGAGGAACTACTGGTTGGTTGGTTGGTTGGTTGTGGAGAGAACAGAGTGCAGTACACAACTACAGAGAAGAGATGGTCACCTCAAAAACACACACAGAACAGAGCGATTGCTCATTTTCAACACCGCCATTAACAAATTGTAGCAGCAGATACGAACTCTACTGATCTCTCTCTCTCTCTCTCTCTGTTCTGTTCTGTTCTGTGCTCTGTTTCTCAGACCCTCACCTCTGCTTTTTTTGCTGCTCTCTGTTTTCTCCAACTGAGATAAGCTAACAAATTTTAAAAGAATTTTTTTTCATTTCCATACCCAAATAATCTATTTTATTTAAAATTAGCACTCAATTTAGTTTATATTATAATTTAGTCCAAAAATTATCATTGTCATTCTAATTTGGTCTATTGGGTATGTAAATTTGTTTCAAATTGATACGGTCTGTAATTGCGCTTTTAAATTGCGTGAATTCTTTTAATAAATATTTTTTGCGACGGACATCGTTATGACACGTCATTTGATTGAAATTGCACAATTACGAATTGGGAACAATTTTTTTAAATATATTTTTGGAATCAAATTAGATATCAATCTAAAACTTGTCTTGGTTAATTATATAACTCAAGTTCAATTCTTTAAGGGGCCGTTCGTTTAAGCATTTTCAAGTGAATTTTTAGGAATTTAGGACATATTAGGTATTTTTAATTCTTAATTCACGTGTTCGTTTAAGTTTTTTGAAGGATGGTATTTCAATTCCCTCAAATTTTGAATATTTTAATTCTTTTGAGGAAAGAGAATTATTTTTTAATTCCGCATATGCCCCTTCAAAAAAACCATGGTA
>JAYMTK010003080.1:0-12783 GCA_036897405.1 Pelargonium myrrhifolium | reverse complement strand
CGTCCAGAAACTCACCGGAGCTCCTCCCGAAGACCCCCCAAAACGCGCCCCCGAAATCGGCCCCAGAAAGTCCACATTCAAGCTCCACGAGCGCCGCCACCGGAAGCTCGAAATCAAGCTCAACGGACTCGGACCCGCCGCCGGAGGCGGCATCTTCGGCTTCGGCGACCTCAATTTGTCCGGATCGCCGTCGTTATCCGCCAGGCAGAGAGGGTTCGTGATGTCTCCGGTGTCGCCGCTAGACTTCCTGGCGGCGCGTGGGAGCCCACGCACGCCGATCTCGCCGTGCGAGGAGGCGGAGGAGGAGCGAGCCATCGCCGAGAAGGGTTTCTACTTGCACCGGAGCCCGCTCAGCACGCCGAGAACCGCCGAGCCGCCGGAGCTTTTGCCTCTGTTTCCTCTGCATTCTCCGAGAGACAACAACAATCATCATTAGTCATTATTCTTTTCTTTTTTATTTTAATTAGCTTCCTAACAAAAAATTAGTTATATATTTATGTTAATTTTATGGATTATCTATTTAAGTTTATAATTTTAAATTTCTCTCATCGTTGACCAATAAATTAGACTGTGTAGTACTGTAGTGTGTTTTTATGTTGACTTTGAGTATCGGGAGTGGAACCCACGCGGTGGTGGCGGCGCGTGGGTTTGATGCCGTGGGAAAGATTTTGAGTTGGGTGTACTTTAAAATATGCTTTTGGAAAAGGTAATAAAGCTGGTAGCCGTTAGATTTTAATGACGGTGAAAGGAGCCAGCGAGGCGGGATCGGGGAATGAACGGCTAGGATTGGATTGGGGTTTGATAAGATACGAAGCAGTGATGTACAGTACAGTGCAGTGACATTATTATTGTAAAATGAATGACATTATTATCAGTGTCTTGTGATGTCGGAGACAGAACAGAGTTCAGATCAGCTCAGGGACGCTTTGTTTTCTACTTCGAAAATATTCCAAATATACGCGTCAATCTCGGCCGTTCGTTTTCTGAGTCGGACAGAATCAATGTACTGTAACATTCCTGGCAAGTTAGTGGAGGATTTTATCGCCGTTTAAGTATTTTTTTTTTATTTTTTAAAAGCAGTCCTTTTCTTTTGTTTAATTATCTTCTTACAGGAGAAAATTATTTCGAAGTATACGTAAGTTGTCAATGTATTGGTCAACTCTTGAAGATGAGAGTCGTCACCTACATTAAGAGTCAACTATTTGGCTTCTACACAGGTTTTCAATTTCATATTAAGCCGTGTGTCAATTTTAGTCATTTTCTCATTTCAAATTTATGACGAGGAAGGAAAGAACCCTCGAGTAGTGCTTGCCACTTTGGGTAGCGTCCTTGTCTCCTTTGCGTGCTTCAGGAAGCGTTATTTATGTTAAATGTTGGATTAGATTTTAAAAGTATGATTGAGAACTTATGCAATGCTCTTAGGAGTAAAGTTGGTAGTTGTTTAGATAGGGCTCATGAGAGCGCTATCAAAGTCGCTCGAGAGTATATATTACTCACAGTTGAGTGGTGGTATTTTTGGGTTACTTTCAGAAATCATGTAAAACTACTCTCAAAATACTTTTGAAATTTGTTCATAGCGTGCAAATAAAATGTCTCGACAAACAATTCACTTACAAAATGTGCATAGGAGTTCACTAAATGAGATTCGTGGAAGCGCCACGGCGAGGTCTCGTGGGTTTCTCAAGAAGGATATCTTTGTGAGGAGACTTCGTAAACTTCACAATAGACTTCATATGATGCTTCTCGATTGTGGTGGATTTTGCGCATTTTGGACTCATATTCGGTGTGTTTTCGAATGGTTCAATCTTAGTACTCATAATTCGACTTTGACTTCAAATGGTGATAGCATCATCATCTCATTTTACAAAATATAGCTCATTCTCACGTTGCAACGACCTCCTTTCGGAGTTTTAAAATATCACACAAAACTAAAAACCAGCCTCCATAAAATTGTAGGAAAACAATCAACAAGAAGAACCAGTAAACAACTTTGGATTCTTAAGTGAAAGCAAGCATTTAGATTGCTGTAAATAATGAAACTAGCCAATTAGCTTTTTTATTGATAAAACAAAACCTCTAGACAATAACACATGACAACGAAAAGAAACAAAGAAAGAAACAATTTCTACATAGAGTTATTAGAATGTGCCCCAAGATTCAAGGCTTGTGTGAAAATCAATATAACTAAGAGCTCATTATTAGCAAAACCTCCCTCCCTCCATTGTGTTGCAAACCATTTTTAGTGTAACAGCTGCAGATTTCCATAGTATATCTCAAGATCATGAAACTTTTTGGGAGATGAAATGGGACATTCTGTTCCCAGTGGCTTCTTCTATTTACCGAACAGAGGCGCATATAGATTGTTGATTGTACAACCCATTTGTGAACTGCTGTCGGTTTCTTGATCTCCTCTTTGTGACAACTATAAAACCTTCACTTTCACCATCCCCGTTCTTATTTACATCAACTTTCTCCAACTGCTCGCGACTGTTGCTGGGTGGAGAAGCCAAGTCTGTCTTCCCTTCGTCCCCGTAAAAGATTTTTATGATAGCACTGTCATTCGCAATTGCTTCTGACAAGTTTTCTGAATGTTCAAACTTTTTCGTGCTAACTGTAGGCTCACTTGCAGTGTCTGAGTTGTTTTGCACTGACTTCACGATGAAGCTGAGCAGTATCTGCCTTGCAAGCTCTGACTTCTCAGAATCTGAGCTATTCTTTTTCATATTGCCACCCCTGCCTTTGTTTCCAGAGATCTTGTCAAGTTTCTCCTCTTCTTCCCTGCTTGTTTCGGTTGATGAGTTCGATTCAGTTGAAACGCTCGGATCTACATCATCACGACTTGTTTGCCAAGCCCTCCTTGGTACGAACTCAGGTGCATGCGGATTCATGAATCTTTGAGCCCCCCTGGATCCACTTCTTTCCACTAAAGGACTCTGGTATCTTCGGAATCCATGCTTCATGCGGAATGAGTGACTGGTTTTATAGTATAAGGGTGATCTAGGCCCACATGGAACTCTAGCTGCAACTGGAGGAAATCCCACTGGCTCTGCAAGCATTCCTTGACTGGCTCTTACATCATAAACATTCGTGAAAGCAACTGAGTTTAGAAGGTGAGGCATGAATGGTTCGGCAGCAGCTGAAAGCTTACTCCCATTTGTTTCTACAGGCTTTTCCTGAGTAGAGTCGGAAATCTCTTCAGGAATTGGGGCAATACTTTCTGATGGAGCGGTGCTTTCAAGAGTTTCTTCTGTTTCATCACCATCCAGTTCTGCCTCGGCAACAATGTCTTTGCTTTCTTCATCCTTTGATGCCTCAGGTGAAATGATGCTTGCCTGAGCTTCGGTTTTTTCCTCATTCAACACTTCTACCTTCTCCAACAATATTGGCTTTAAAACAGTACCTGGCGGTGCCAGAGCTACTTCTTTGTAAGATAAAGCTTTTGAAGCCATGGCAGTAAGAGTTGCTGGGGTAGAAGAAACTTTTGAAACCGTAGTTTTGACCTGCAGTTTTGTTGGATCCTCTCCGGCACTCGTGTTCACAGCCTTCGGTGAGATGTTGAGTTTGTGAGTTGACTTTTGCGCTGATGGAATGTTTTCTCTCCTGTAGTTTACTTCTCGGCAATTTGAATCTTCAGAGCTTCTTATATTTTTCTTTGCGGGTATTGGTCTCCTCTGTCTAAATTTCCGCCTGTCTGCGTTCCCCAACCTCCCTTTTGAATGAGCTTCTTGCCAGCCTTCGTCGGATGTCGTTTCTTCAACTACTTCGCTTGAAAGAGATTTTTCTTCAACAACTTCAGTTGGTACTTGTTTGTCATGTTTAATGATATGACCATTTTCTTCGGGTTCTTGAGAATGAACCGCGACCACTTTTGCTTCTTCTGCACTAACATCTGCTGTAGCCACAGCATTTACTGAGACATCATGAAATATGGAATCATTTGGTATAGTATCATGGTGTGCTTGATGGGATTTATCACTAATCTGCTGTACCTGCACATATATGCAGAAGGAAAATATAAGCATTCCAAATGTTATATATGCTCTGATGTAGGAATGCAGAATTTATTCTTTGGCATGATTGAAACTTTATAGAAACAACTAACAAAAACCGAACTACCTTTACACGTCGTTGCTTCCTCTGTGCATCATTCCCCTTTGAATCTTGATCCGGACTTATATAATCAAGGAGATCTGATACACTGCGATAAATGGTCAAACATTTTGGTGCTGCGACTAAAAATAACATGATCTGAAACCAAGTAGTTTGGGAATACCATATCAATACCTAAGGTGACCTTTGCTTGCAATGGATGCGTCAGGCTTAGGAGTTCCATTTCGTGCCGCTTCTTGCTGCTCTAAGGCTTTTGATTCAAAATATTCAAGCCATGCAGCAGCATCCTGCATAAGAACATAAAACATCAACAGTTAATTCTGCTAGTTTCAGACATTCTCATGCTGACACTTAATTGGATTAAAGCACAAATCCTTCGGATTGGTTTTATAAAAACTTCCAACATTAACATTTTTTTTGACAGGATAACAGAGAAGACGAAAATAATGAATTATCATAGTTAATATAGTTCATAGCCTTGTGAAGTTTTTGGGGGACAGAACAAGAGATCTGATAGTTGTGTGGTCACCTGAGTACGGAGATCCTCTGGTCCAAGTTTAGCTTGAAGTATCTTAAGTGTGGTCTGTTCATGTTGCACACTCAGGGAATATGCTTCCATCAATGACAGAGCTATGGCTATGGCGTGATAGCTTGCAGCTGTCTGAGATGTGAAAACCAAATAAAACATTTAGATTACAAGACCATGTATGAGGGAAGAGCGAGCGAGCGAGAGAGCGAGAGAGACCTGTATATGATCCGCTCCTAGTAATCTCTGGTTGCACTTCAGAGCTTCATGAAGGTATCTAAGAGCAACATGAACATTTCCCATGCCCTCTTCCATCATAGCCACATTAATGTATGTTGCAGCTGTATTTGGATGAGACAGTCCACACGTGAAGTGAAGAAGGAACAACGCACGATTTACATACCTGTCAATGATGCACACTAGATTTGATCAACAGAACCAATAAAGGGCAACTTAAGAGTAGGAACTATTCTATATGTTCGAATCAAAATCATACAGAAACAAGACAAGATTTGATTAAGAAGGAACTTAAAAGTTCTGCAAATTTTAGTATCCATATGTGATTTATTACAGAATGTTACATCTGAAAATGCATAGCATAGATATGTAGTTCGGGAATTTAAATACATGTGCAACTACAGGTTATTTGTGAGTTGTGACTTACTTCAAAGCCAATTCAATATGTTGAAGTCGGTAATAAAAGACGGAAAGATCTCCGTAGCTCTTCATAGTATCTGGATGATCAAGTCCTAGTTCTCTCTCATTTATATCCAAAGCCTTTTGCTGATATATTGTTGCCTAAAAGACGAAAATAAAATCGAAGATCATGATTTAGAACCACATGATCACTCTGACACAATTGTAACCAAATAGCAGAAAATCGAAATATAAAAAATGTGTATTGCTTTGGATGAATCTCAATTGGTTATAATTCCAAATCCTAACATAGAAATTTAATATCAGTGAGAAGATTGTGTCACCTGATTAAAATCTCCAGTGTGGTAAAGGACTACTGCTAATAGACTATAAGCACTTGCAGTAGTTCGATGATAGGCACCGCATACAGCAATCATTTTTGCCAGTGCCTTGAATTGAAAAGAACAAATAATGTCAGATCAAGCATCGCCTGTTAACCAATGCTGCACAGATATATAAACAACCTGAGAGTGTTTTGTACCTTTGTTCCATAATTGACAGCATCCTCTAGCTTCCCTTTATCAAGAGCAATCTTGGATGACTCCAATAAGTTCCGTCCATCTGCTGAAGAGCATCCTACAAACTGTTGAAGACATTCCAGTTATTCTGTTTGAAACACACATGTGCATGCTCGCACGCGTACACAGAGTATGTAAAAGCAACATACCTTACACACTGGAACCATGCTGATAATATCATATTTTCTAAAGGGGTTTGGGCTTTCCATATCATAGTCTCTTGGAACCAACTCCAACCCAACCTGAGAAAAGAATTAGGAACACAAATCATGGATTGAGCAAAATCAATAGCAATGAGCAGTCAAAAGGGAAACTAAGTACCTTGTGGCAAAGTCCCCGAAGAATTGACAACTTTCTCAGGTGCTGCAACTCATCTTTTAGCGTCCAACCATACCTTCTGGCAAGAAATTTCTTTAACCACCCTAATCTGAGATGAGAGTCATCCTTCATGTTTTCGTCATTATCCCCAAGCAAGAAATTTAGAGTTGAAGCTATTGCAGAGGATAAATCAGCTAGATTATCAACAGAGGCGATAACTGCTTTAACTGCGTGCTTGAAAGCTCGAGTGACCATCTCATGAATACAAAAAGATTGTATATGAGGAAGCTTTTCCGCAAGTTCAACCTAATTCATTGCAATCAGACAAGTAGTAAGAAGAAAAGTTTTCACTATCAATTCAATCACTAAAGAATTGCATTTGAAATTATTCCAATTATAGAGGGAGGGGATAAGCAAATTTTACTGAAAGAATACACCCAACTCGCATCAGAATTATAAATGCTTTCACATAAACAACTTCACACCATGAGGAATGAGATTTGTCAGGAAAGAAGTGAGATAGATTGTTAACATACCACACGACCCAAAGATCGCATCTGTAGACCTCTTAAATGCATGAAGTCTGTTAGCGTGCGTCCATCAACAGGGGAGAGTTCAAGTGATCCAAAGTCTGTTACCTAATAAAGTAAGAGATTTCATTCACAAACTGTTCTAAAACAATTGTAGACTTACAAGACATAATCAAATACACCATACAAACAGAAACTTACCAGCTTAGGTAAAGCAACTTCATCATAGTATGCATGTGCCATATTTATGAGCTCATCTGCTGACTGTTGCATGGAGTAAACTGGAAAAGTTAGAATAGTGATAATAAACAATAAAGGGAATCAGGTGAAATATTGTTTTCAAATCATTCAGATAAGATTTGCAAGCCAAATTTCAGGTAGATGAATTTGAATTTTACTGTATGAGGAAAGAGAAATGTAACATGTTTAATTAACTCGCATTAACCTTTAGATGAAGACCAGTTCCACTTTCTTTCAGACGCAGGAAGGTTTCTTCGGAAATTAGTTTTTTTAGTTCAGCCTCACTGTTCAAAGCACCATCATTCAGAGCTTCTACTTCAGTTTCATTATTCAAGCTGCCGGATGTACATTCGTTTTCCTCTATATCATATGCACTACTTGCACCACTTGGTTTCTTTTCCCTCTTCTTCAGAAGTTTAAATTGCTTTCCAAGACCCTTCACTGCAGTTTCAGCCTCATTGCCACCCTGCAAGCTTTTAGAATTGCTGTCTGTTGGAGTTTCCTGCTTTTGAAGATGTTGCACCCAACAAGAACCAAGTTCCCATCTAATAGGCCTTTCAGAAACAACTGGCTTATCTTCCAATTTCATTAAGCTTTCTTTAATGACCCTCCGAATCACACATCTTGATGCCTCTAAATCATCCATATTAGACTGAAGGGATTGACCTCCTCCAGATGATTCAGCACACTGGGACTTGTTGAGCAAAATTCTCAAGCTGCCAAAAATAGATATATTAAAATAATCCATCAGTTACAAGCATGTGACGAAGATGCACTTGAAATGAAGTCCACAAAGTCATTGCGATTGCTTATGAGAAGGTCAAAACTATCTTTTACATAATCATTCCTCACAATGCAGGAGTCTTTGTTTATAAAGATGCATTAGGACACTTTTCATATAGCAAACCAGCAAACTTCAGATAGGAAGAACAACAAGCAATATATTGATTAGAACATGTGCATACAAACCTATTGACATTTAGAGCATTCGATCCTCCATCTAGTTGCTCATCAATTTCAATATCTTGAGCTTCACATTTTCCATTCTTCACATTACCAACAACTTTTACTGTTACAGAGAATCCACAGTGTCTTACAGTAACAAGACCCAAAGAGGAAGTATCCTGCAAAATATTGCTCTATTGTTTCAGTAATGAAAAATACAAAATAAAGTGGGAAAACATCAGACAGACTTGAGGGGGATACTTCATACTTCTCAATGTGATGTTCTACCACTTTGAGTCTTTGACACTACTAATCTCAAAAAGATCATTTGGTTGTAGCAGTAAAGGATGAGGTTTAGGCACTTGAGAGTCCCACAAGAACAAATAGCACTAATTAGACTAGAGAAAGAGATGGGGAGCAAAAGAAAACAAACTATCGAAAACTTTGATAACTATAAGAAATGTGAGAAGTAAACCTTAGTCCAAAAAAAGAAAGAAAGAAGAAGAAGCAGTTTTTAATGAAGGGAATTTGGCCTTCCCTCGTACCTGGAGCAAACATGTTACATGCCCTCAAACTATAAACATAAGTGTGCAGAAGAAGACAAGTACTTACATGAACAACTACACTCTCATCTGCCGTCACTCCTTTCAGTAAATTCCTTCTAGCAACTTCCTTGGCAGACATTTTAGAAGGTAGATTGCCATTAACTTCAGCTTCAGACTTTGAGCTAGCATCATCTGCATCACGTGTTACTCTGATAGATAAATCACCTACACGATCCTCTAGCAGCACTGAGCCGGGAGAACAGTTGGTTGCATCCTTTGACTTCAAATTGGAACCAATAAGATGGTTTATTGCTGCGACAGCTTTGAAGATTGAGACATCGACAAATTGACTATGAAGCAAAAAGGCCTTCCTATCTCGGACCACCCTCTCCTCCTCAGTTTTACAAGGAAGCTTAGCCAATATTGCAAAATCTGTTGCCCATGGTCGATGATCATATTCACCATTCCTTCCCTGTCCTCCACCATTGCCTCCCCAATTTTCATCTTCCGCAGGTAGGGGTTGGAAGTTCGACAAAGACTCTGTAGCAGATGGAGGGACAAGCCAAGTATTTGCTCGGAATCCATATGGTAGATTGCCAAACTGAAAAAATGAAAATGGATTACAATAAGAGCTTAAGACAATTGATTGGAAACACCCATTTTATGATCTTTAGAAAGTGTCACCTTATTGTGTTCCACAAAAGCTTTCATCAACGATTCATAAGCCTGCATTAGACACATCAAATAGTTACAACCTGAATGGTTAAGCTTATTGTGACAAGGAACATTGCCATTATAGTAACGAAGGTTATTTCAAAAACGTAATTATGGTTTTAACAAATTTGAATGAGCACAATGAATCAAATTCGACAGGAAATCGTACCAAAAGCACAACAGTTCATATGGAACGAATGCAGCAATGCACATTGCATTAAATCAAGTTACAGAACTATCATATTTCATATAAATGCATCGAGTGAAATCAAAATCAAAAGTACCCACATTGACAAAAGCTCGACTGAGCTGTTGCAGAAGATCTAGTAGGGAGTGGCTCTGTAGAAATTGCTTTCCCAAAGTGTAGAACCCTTTTACGGATGCAACCACTTGAACTAGCTTTCCATTGCACATCTTAATCTGCATGTGTTAAATCACATTTCTAGCTTCAATGAACTCACTAGCAAAAAAAAAATAACTGCAAATTAAGTGAAACAAACAACAACATTATTCAAAAAAACACTGCACCTGCATTTCAAAATGGTCACCATTGCACTTTTCTTCTCCATCATTTGGCTCACACCTCTTCAAATCTGCAAACACAATTACAATTATTAAAAAAGTTCTTATTGACCTTTTCTCGGGAACCAAACAGAGATGTAGGAAACCTAAATTCCCAAATTTAGGGAAAATTAAGAAATGAACTCACGCGTAATTGGTGAAGTGAGGTTCGAGAAAGAGAAGAAATCGTAGAATTCAGAGAGCTTCGGCGTGGGGTGAATGGCGGCCATGTCGAGGCTCTCCGATACCGCCGGAAGCGGCGACTCTTGGGGTACGGCGGAGCCATTCCGGAGCTCCGCTCCGTCCGGCGGCGATATGACCGGCGCGTTGCCGTTGTTGTGGTGGTGCGGCTTGTTCTTCTTTCCACGCGCCTCCGGCGGCGTTCCTCGCCGAGGCTTGGCGAAGCGGGTGGTGCAGGCGACGATGTCCAGGAGCCGCCGCACGTGCGCAACGGCCTGGGCCTCTTCGGTGTAGTCCTCTGCGAAACAGTGGCATAAGTGTAAATAAACGAGGATTCTGAGGCAATTAGGAGAAACTGATGATTGTTAACCGAAAAGAATCTATAAACAAATCCCACCAAATCTAAAACCTTTCAAAAAATACTCCAATATTTTAGTAGAATAGTAGGTTACAAGTTTTATACTGTATTTTGTTTTGTTTTCTCAAAAATAACTCATTTCACCTAACAGAATTTCAAAATCTCAACTAACTTTTCTCTTTATTCATGGAAAATTTAAATAAATTAAGAGAAAACTAATTAGTATTACACCTTTTACAACTTTGTTAAGAATGTGTTATAATAAACTTCAGAAAAATTAACATATGTTGTTTTACAATATTTACTAGTGAATTTGTATATTTTTTTTTTTGACATATTTACAGATTTGTATGGGTGCAAAAAATATATTATAAATAAACTTTAAAATACATATAAAACAGAAATTTGGGGATTTACCTAAAATGTGCCAATAACAAAATGCCTGACAGCAACTGCTTTGGTGTTCTTAAGACATTTTTTGATAGCATAAATTAATATATACTACTATTAAATAACCTAACCTACAAATAGGAACTTCCAATAAATACCAGTAGTAGTAAAAATAAATTTTATTTAAAAAAAAAAAAAAAAAGACTCCTCCTTTCAGTTTCTGAGTTGGAGTTGTGCAGGCAGAGCAGAGCTTCCAAGTTGCACCACCTACCTTCAACCATCTTCAACAAACATGGCTTCAGAGTCACAACCTCTACTCTGTCATTCAATCTCTGACCCTTGACCTGTTTATTTTTTAACTAATCAGATTAATTAAATCACTTTTTACTTAATTTATAGTACTATTCAATTAATTAAATGTTGATTGTAATGTGAGCCACCACCTACCTCATGAGATAGAGAGTAGTTTGTAAGGTGACATGTTTCTACATTCACTGCCAATAGCTTCTTCACATCAAGTATCTTGTCTGTTGAGATACCCTGAAAATCCATCCATTTAAATTAACTATTCTCATAAAATATGATTTGACCTAATAAATTAAATGGAATATGAAAATACCTTGAGAACAACTTGTGTTTCATATGGAGTGATGACTGTAATGTCAAGAACACTAGGCACTACTGCAAATTGTGAACAACACAAATGAAAACAAGTTTCATTGATTAAATCTCAAATGGTAATGAAAAAAAAGGAGAAACTGAGCAAACCTTTCTCTTCTTTCTTCTTCTTCTCTGTTCTTGATTTACTGCCCTTTCCTCTTCCTGACTTTGGTGCCATTTTCACTTCAAAAACCAAACATTTGGAGAAATATTCAAATACCCATATCAGATTACACTCCCAATTCCAACAATATGAAAAGCACTAACCAGAAAGTGATTCAAAAACAGAGCAAAACAGGGGATGAGGAGGAAGAGAAGAAGAAATGGAAAAAATGGGGTTTTTTTATTTTTATTTTTTCAATTTTGTTGATGTTGTTTTGAAGAAGAAGATAGGATAAGGGTTTTGGGTTTACCCTCAAAGAGGATTTGTGAGCAATCCTGGCCTCTCCTTGTTGCTAAAAAACCTGATTGCTCTCTCACTCTCTCTCCTTATATATTTTTTCTCTCTCTCTCCAGAAAGAAAAAAAAAATGAAGCATGTGATGGTGGCCATTTAAGGGCAAAGGAGAGAGTCCATGCATGGGAGATAAAAACAAAGGGGTGTATTGGGGTGGGGCCCAAGTGGGGATGGACGGCTGAGGATGGGACACGTGGAGGATGATGGTTGTAGTTGCAGGTGAGGCCTTGCTAATTTGTTTTATCAGATGTTGGCACCCATAGTTTTTCCCTCCCAGTGGGAGAGGTGATTTTTGTAAATATGGACTGTTAATTTGTCATTGTTAAGTGTTTTAATAGAATCTCCCAAATTGGGTTTGTGTTTGTGGTTGAATCCTCACTTTGTCCACATTTTTCATGTTTACTAGTGTTTGTAATTTAATCACCCCGTAATTAGAATGTCAATACAAAACGCGTAAACTTTTGGGTCAAAGTTGATTATGGTGGAAGTAGTTTAGGTAATCCTGAATAGAGTGAAATTGGTGCAGTTGTCAAGGACTGTAAAGATCAATAGTTGGGAGGGGTTTCGGCCTTTATCGGGTTTACCGGTCGTAAATTGGCTGAGCTTTGAGGTGTTCTTTTGGCTGTTAATTTGGGTCTCTCTTTGGAATTTTTCCCATTATTTTCGAGTTTTATCATAGTATTATTATGAATTTGTTATTTGTGGTTTGTGCTTTATCTCATTCTTGGAGGTCCTTGATTTTAGAATGCAAGGAAAAGTTTGATCGACTAACGGGCATCGTTTTTTCTCATATCAATAGGAAGACTAATTCGGTTGCTGATTTTTTTAGTCCATTTTTGTTCTGTTGATCATGTTTTGGATTTTTTTTATTTATCGCATCCGTCGGTGGGTATTTTAACTCTTTTGTCTAATGATTGTATGAACACTATTCCGGGAGGTTATGCATTTTTGCAACCTCCTTAATCCATTGAGCTTTACTCTCTCTCTCTATATATATATAATTACTTAATGTTGAACACAAATAAATTAAATAAAT
>JAYMTK010003079.1:0-12783 GCA_036897405.1 Pelargonium myrrhifolium | reverse complement strand
TATTCAATTCATATCCTGAAGCCCGAACAAATTCGAAACCTTTTTGAATCGAGTTAGATCTATCAACATGGATCCAAATAAATTTGCGTATATCCGAAATCTGACCGACTATTTTTTGAGTCGATAGATTGAATTTGTTCTCTAAATTTTTGAGTCGAATCGGACCAGACAAATCTATACGAATTCGTACACTTCCCCCCTAAATAGTAAAATCCAACCCGACCCGAAACTCAAAATTCAAAAACCTTTCGGTCTTAATCCGAACCTTAAAAATGCCACCTCACCCAAACCCATGAGCTTACTTTTGAGACATATACTATTTTAAAAACAAAACACCCCAAAAGTTATGATGGACTTTTCGTACGCTTGCAGAGGTGTCGTTGAACCCATCAAGGCATCAACATCCACTAATCTACACTATTCATGAGTAACACTCCCTCACTCACTTCACTACCTTGGAGTACTATATACAAAGAAGAAGAAAAAAAAAGCTTGTAAGCAACACAATCAAAGCTCTCTCTTCCTCCTCCAATGGCCACATCCTGCAAGTTCCCATTTTTTCTCTTACTAACCTTCTCATTCTTTTTTCTTTCCCATGGCTCAGCTTCTTCTGAAGCAGACCTGCTTCTCAGCTTCAAAGCCTCCATTGAAGATCCCAAGAACCATCTCTCAAGTTGGTCCAACACCTCTACAATCCATCACTGTAACTGGACTGGTGTCACCTGCACCACCAGGTCCACCACACCATCTCTGTCTGTGACCTCTCTCAACCTCCAAAGCTTGAACCTTTCTGGTGAAATCTCATCTTCAATATGTCAACTTCCCAATTTGTCTCATCTCAACCTTGCTGACAATCTTTTCAACCAGCCCATCCCTCTCCACCTCTCTCAGTGCTCTTCTCTGGAGACTCTCAATCTCAGCAACAACCTCATCTGGGGCACTATCCCAAACCAGATTTCTCAGTTTGGGTCCTTGAAGGTGCTTGATTTTAGCAGGAACCATGTGGAGGGTAAGATCCCAGAAAGCATTGGCACACTCAAGAACCTGCAAGTCCTCAGCTTGGGAAGCAACTTGCTCTCAGGTACTGTTGCTTTGGGCTTTATCAATTTAACAGAGCTTGTAATTCTTGATTTGTCAGAGAATCCATATTTGGTGAGTGAGATTTCTAGTGATATTGGGAAGCTAGAGAAGCTTGAGCAGCTGTGGTTGCAAAGCTCTGGTTTTCATGGTGGCATTCCTGATTCTTTTGTGGGTTTGAGTAGCTTGAAATCCTTAGACTTATCTCAGAACAATCTCACTGGTATTGTTCCCAAGATGCTAGGGTCTTCTCTCAAGAACTTGGTGTCTTTTGATGTTTCACAAAACAAGCTTCAAGGCTCATACCCAATTGGTATTTGCAATGGGAAGGGCCTTATTAGCCTCAGTCTCCACACTAATTTCTTCACAGGTCCCATACCCAACACCATTAATGAATGCTTGAATCTTGAAAGGTTTCAAGTTCAGAACAATGAGTTCTCTGGGCAATTCCCTGATGGGCTATGGTCATTGCCCAAAATCAAGCTCATCAGAGCTGAAAACAATAGATTTTCTGGTGAAATACCTGATAACATACTAATGGCTGCTCAATTGGAGCAAGTTCAGATAGATAACAACAGCTTCTCTAGTAAACTTCCTAAAGGTCTTGGCTTGGTTAGGAGCCTCTATAGGTTCTCTGCATCTCAGAATGGTTTCTATGGTGAAATTCCTCCCAATTTCTGTGACTCACCAGTTATGAGTATTATAAATCTCTCCCACAACTCTCTTTCGGGTCAAATTCCAGAGCTGAAGAAATGTAGGAAGCTAGTGTCATTGTCTTTGGCAGACAACAGTCTCACCGGTGAAATCCCGCATTCCCTTGCTGATTTGCCGGTGCTTACGTACCTTGATCTCTCTGATAACAATCTCACCGGTTCAATACCCGAAGGCCTGCAGAACTTGAAACTCGCTCTCTTTAATGTATCATTCAACCAGCTCTCGGGAAGGGTTCCATTCTCTCTTATATCAGGCCTCCCGGCTTCTTTTTTGCAAGGAAATGCAGACCTTTGTGGCCCGGGATTACCCAATTCTTGTACTGAAGACCAGCCAAGACACAGTGCCGGTCTTACAACACTGGCATGTGCCTTGATTTCTCTGACTTTCGCTATTGCAACTCTGCTTATTGCTGCTGGATTCTTTACATATCATCGATCTTCGTGGCGAAAATCTCAGTTAAATACATGGCACTCTGTGTTCTTCTATCCTCTTAGAGTCACTGAGCATGACTTGATTATGGGAATGAATGATAAAACTGCTATTGGGATTGGTGGAGCATTTGGTAGAGTTTACACTGTAAGTTTACCAAGTGGTGAACTTGTTGCTGTGAAGAAGCTTGACAATTTTGGGAGCCAGTCTTCAAAGGTTTTGAAGGCTGAGGTCAAGACACTAGCCAAAATCAGGCACAAGAACGTTGTCAAGATCTTGGGTTCCTGCTATTCCAACGAGTCGATCTTTCTGATTTACGAGTTCTTGGAGAAGGGGAGCCTTGGGGACTTGATATGCAGACCGGACTTTCAGTTGCAGTGGAGTTTAAGATTGAAAATTGCCATTGGTGTTGCTCAGGCACTCGCGTACCTTCACAACGATTATCTTCCACATATACTTCACAGGAACATCAAGTCGAGAAATATTCTTCTGGATGCCGATTTTGAGCCTAAGCTGACAGATTTTGCACTAGACAGAATTGTGGGAGAAGCTGCCTTTCAATCAACCATTGCTTCAGAATCTGCATCTTCATGTTATAATCCTCCTGGTATGATACATTGATACCTAATACATATGCCATTTGAGTCCTTATATGAAACTGAGATTTGGTGTTTGATTGCAGAACAAGGTTACAGCAAGAAAGCCACTGAGGAGATGGATGTTTACAGCTTTGGGGTAGTGTTACTCGAGCTAGTGACGGGCAGGCAAGCGGATAAAACCGAAGCAGAAGAGTCCATCGACATAGTGAGATGGGTTCGAAGGAAAATCAACATTACCAACGGTGCATTGCTCGTTCTTGATCCCAAGATATCGAGTTGTTCCCAGCAAGCGATGGTTGCAACTCTAGAAATTGCACTGCATTGCACTTGTGTGATGCCTGAGAAGAGGCCCTCAGTGTTTGAAGTGGTGAGGAATCTTCAGAGCCTGAGCTCAGGAAGCAACCTCCCAAGCCTGGAACTGGCAACTTCTGAGAAGCTTTGATTGGAAGGTGCCCATTTTTGCTTGATCATGTCTTGTCTGTAAATCCAACATGTTTCTACATATATGGTGTTTTGATTAATTATAATAAGATAGTTTTACTCCTTTGTTTTTGACTCGGTCTAAACGATTTCATTGTGAAAGAGGTGAAAAACCTTGCTGCATATTAAGAAGAAGTCATGTTCTCAAACAAATATGAAAAACAAAGGTAAGTGAGTTAATTGAATTAATGAATAGATTCAACTTGCTGTCGAAAATTATTTGATATTCTCTTATATTAAGCCGATCAAAATATTCTCTTAAATTCAATCAAAAAAATTTATCTTACGAGTATTTTTATTTGATTGAACTGAATTAGATGTAACGAAGATGACAAGTTTAGCCCAAATGGTTGGGGTTTCAACTTTTTCTTCATCAAAAAAGAAAAAACTTAAAAGAAACATTGTGGAGAGCTGACGTGCCAAATTTGTTGACGTGTGATGTGTCAAATTGGGTGTGAGGGTAAGTTACCGGTTCCAACCAATTCTTTTCTCTTTTTTCGATCATTACGTGTAACAACCGATGTTCGAATATGAGACTTCCAGAGGATCACGCGCCTTAAGTTACTTGTTTGCCCTATTGGTAGTTGTTACAAGAGTTCCAACCAGTTTCAGAGAAGAAAAAGCAATGATCGGTCTGGAAACCCACAAGTAATAACTGTATTTAAAAGGTGAGTCTAAAATTTGAGCAATCCATGAGTTCCAACCATTTAAACCTTTATACCTATACATGCGTAACTTGCAATATTGATATACAATACTTGTTGTGTTATGTACCGTACGAGATATTTGTTTGTATTGCAATGGTGTTATGTAAAATTCAGTGAATGCTGAGAGTGCAATTTTCTCTAAACAGGTGGAAAATGAAGGGAATCTGAATAGTGGCTGGGAGGGCATTGCTATCTCAAGTTACTATGGGTTCTTTATGTTACATGGGAACAGAAATAGTGAAATTTCACATTCCCATAGCTTTTTTGTACTAACATATGAACTGAAACATAACTTCAGAATATATTCCATCTGTTCAGAAAAACTGATCAAAATTCAAAGATGAAATATTCATAATATTCCCTTCCACAAGTACGTTCCCACACAAGGAAATGTCCAAACAAAATGAGAAAGGGGCTTCCAAGTTCCAAACATCTTGCAGATAGCCTTGAACAAGTTGATGCTACTGATAATGTTGTGCAGCATAAGCAATTTATTCATTACATTAAATTCCCGCTGAATTGCATTGAGCAAATCTAACCAAAGATGTACCTGAATAACAATTTCTAATGCATAAGTTTACAACAGGAACTAAATAGCTAATAATTCCATCATAAGGACTCTATTTCCAACAAGTGACAAAGACTTAAATTGAGGTCCATGAGAAGAAGAAAAAAAATCAGGAAAACAAGGACCAAGTTTCAACAGCACGCTTAAGAGACACACTTCAAACACTAACCCTAGTCTAGTAAGAAGCATAAAGTTATCTGATGTAAAATAGTTGTGCACTTAAGCAGTATAAGAATGTTTTCATTTCTGTGCGTTGAAGGGCAGGATAAAAAAAAAATACCAGTGAAACAGTAAACCATATCCCCTTTGCGTGTAGATAAAAATACTTGAACCACCAAGAACATTTGAAAAGCAGTTAATGCTAGGGTAGCAATATATATGTTATATTTACTAAAGTTCAATATGATACTCATCAATGGGCTAGAAGATTAGGTGTGTCAAATGTAATACTAAAGTTATTGGCTAAATTAGTACATACAACTAATGGGATTTGCTTAGAGACCAAATCTACCCTTCACAATAAAGACTACATTCCACATAAGATTGGGCAAACAACCCAACTCTTGAAGTATCATATTAATAGCTATAGTAAATTTTGGAAGGCAGGTGCTTCTACAAGACCTAGCAGAGGATAGACAATTCCCTAAGGCAGTAATATAAAAGATAAGGGGCAAACAACCAAACTCCTAAAGTATTTGAAATTTTGAACACATTAATAGCAATAAGAAATTTAGGAAGATAGATGGTTCTACAGACCTCGTAGAGGATATACAATTCTCGAAGGCAGTAACACTCTGGGGAATGATGAAAGGGCAATTAAACCAGCACCCAAAGTATTTAATCATAATAATAGCAAATCAAAAATAGTATGGCAGGTGATTACACAAGATCTAGCAGATGATAAAAAAATCTTTGAAGCATTCTTATGGTAATGGGTGATTTAATGGCAAACAGCCCAACTCCTAAAGCATTTGCACATACTACAGGCTTATAGCTATAGGAAATTTCATGTGCAGATGATTCTACAAGACCTAGGAAAAGATGAAAAATAATCATGATGAATGAATATATTGATAAGAGCTTCAAATATTATATCAATTGAAGACCCAAATTATACAATAACGCAGAAACCAAGTTTTCGAAAACCTCCTCATCACTCATTCATGTTGTGGATCATTGATGATCACCAACAAATTAACCAAATTTCAAGTAACTTCCGTAATCTTATCTGATAATTTGATATAAAATAATAAAACAACCAGTCAGTTGAACAAACCTGATTTAATATCTAACTTGTAAATAAAATTAGATGTCAAATCCAAAACATGAAATGACAAAGTGCTTTGAGAATTGTCCAGTCAAGTGGCCAAGCCTCATATCCAGACCTCAAATGCAGATTAATAACAAATTACTGAATGTACAACTACGCCCATATGATATTAACATTAAGCCAGGGTGAGCAAGATAGTAAATCAAAACACTATGATGTCAAGTATTCAAATAACATTAATATGAGGAAATGTAAAAAGCAATTTGAGGTTCAAAGACGCCCGAAATTCAACAGCCGATACATTATTGACCTAACTTATATCAACATAAGAAGGTCCATGAACAGAAGCGCAGAAGAAATCATACCCAGATCAGGAATCAGTCAGATTCATTCTGGAGCCTCTCAAGCGCCTTCTTGTGGGCCCAGGTCTCGATGGTCAGATCAGGCTTGGCGTTGAGACCAACACCGAGGATGACGATGGTTAAGAAGCTGGTGAGGTAGCAAGGAAGCTCCCAATCTTCCCATTTGCGAGATTGGCCTGGGGGTGGCGGGGTCCGATTGAAGACGTAGCCGTTGGGCCGCTCCTGGTGGCCCGGGGTAGTCCATCGGCTAGGACCACCTCCGCCGCCGCCACGAGTGCGGAGGCTGGGGAGGAGGCGCTGGCGGAGCATGGAGGAGGCCGTCGCGAAGGGTTTGGTGGAGGACATCGGTGTTTTTGTTGGGCTCAGCTCGAAAGAGAGACGATTCCCACAGAGAGATGTGAAGTGGAGGAGTGCTCCTTCGGCTTTGGGAAGAGAAGAGAAGAGAATTCGCCAATTCACCCCGAACCCAAACGGCACCGTTTTTCAGAATATGAATGCAGTGAAGTACTTCACTCGTGATTTGTAGCCCAATATGCACTTGATGGGCTTTTCTGAATCTTGTCCATACATACAAGCATATAACATAACAAACCTTCTTTCTATTCCTTCAATCTTCATGATAGAAGTTGAAATAGTATTATGAAAATGATAGGATCTAAATATTCTCCCATCTATTGATCAATTGAATGTTTTAATTTTATTTTTCATCAAGAGGAGGAATGAGCGTCTCCAAAGAAAGAACACTTAACTATTCGCACGGGATCTCCAGCAGAATATGACTCTTTGGAGCGCCTCATCGGTTTCTCCTACTCAGAGACATTGAGTACACAAGGTAAGTATAGGAGATAAAAGAGACTAGGATAGCCACTAAGGTGGCGCAGTTGGTTAATCCAGCTATGTAAATAAGATGAGATCTCAAAATCGGTCCCCACTCAGGAGATTGAAAAATATTCATCGCTAATAAAAGAGATTTGCTATTCATTCTAGTTTCCTGCTTAGCGTTTGAATACCCTACATACAATCTTTCAAGTCACACAGAGCCTACGGCTATATGGGCCAGGCCCAAATTATTGTTGGTCGTTTCATCATTTGACGTAACAAATCAATAGAGTGATGGGAGTAATTCATCGGTGCTCTTTTTCTATATATAATAATGTATACATAGGAGCGAGAATCATACAAGAATAACTTGGGAGTAAATACCAGACTCTCTAGTCTATAATAAATAACATATGAGAAATTCAGGTTTCCAAATAGAGTTCAGTTAACATGGATTGGTGGAAACCTAGCTAAATGATCCAGTGTTGAGCCCTTACATTGCCCCAGTTTTAGTCTAATCTTTTACCTTTCCAATCATACTCATATATACACTACTAGCTACCTAGCTAGCTACGACTGGTTCAACCAACAACTTCCTCCTCCGCCTTCCTTCATTGCTCCATCTTCAATTGATTCAAGGTCACAGACACTGCACCACAATTCACAGTTTCAACTTAATCTCATTCTCAACAATCAAATACATATGTGCATTAGACTACTGATGTAAAGTACTATTCAACAATGAAGTCACTGTCAGTGTTACTGAGTGAAGAATTCTACGTCAACTCAATAAGTTTCAGTCATAATATACCTGAATTTGCTGAAGAGTCGTAACTTAAAAGAGAGTTCCCTGAAGTAATGAAGTTACGGTTATCCTCTTCTCTCCCCCACACTGGCTGTTGAACACCATCAAGATGCCAATGTTGTTGATACTGTTGTCTGCTTCCATTTGCTTGAACTTCTGGCCACATCAGAGGCATAACCATGCCTGGAAAGTTACTGTCCATTAGAGATCCACTCTGCAAGTGTTTGCGAACTTTCAATAAATAAATAAATATATAGCTCCAGCGATACATAAGCTCATTTAATAAAAAAAATTTACCATCAGCACGCTACTACCAAGACCCTATCTTGGTTAGAAAAATATAGGATCCCAAGAAAAACTCTAAACAGTCTTTTGTGATCAAAGCTTATCATATGTGCTATCATGAATCAACATGTCTGTGTACCAAACACAATATGCTGCATCACCATACCAAAATATTTAGTCATTTGGTTTATATATGGATAATTCAGTGACATGTGAACAGCACAAACTATTCATAGGTTCTGATCAATGGGGTCTCTAACGTATAAGCTATAGCGCTCGCTCACTGACCAATCCAAGAGTTCCACAAAGGTCCAAACCAATTACTAGAGTAACATATTTTAATTGGCCAATGCCAACAATCTTGCTCACTTATATTCAAAGAGTAAATTGTGTTACTGTAAATCGTCCCATCCATTGAAATTCAAGCTATATTGTCTTTCCTCATTTGGCACACTGCACCAGTATAGTTAAGGAATCCACAACAGGAGTATGACTATACTGAGTATTTCAACTAATCATGTAATAGAGCATCACTCTACAGAAATATGACACCAGATCAAAACAAGGCTAAGCAATATGAATCAAATATTGCATGTGACAGTGAAACATTGAGTATGACAACATATTTCACAGCAGAGTAGATGAAGAAATTATCCAATGCTTACTTCTGCAGCCAAAATACTGTCAAGATTGAAATCAATTCTTGGGTTAACTGCTGCAAGTCTCATCGATAAGAACTGCAAAAAAAAAAAAAAAGGAAATATATTACCAGAATGACATCATGAAATTAGAGAGTAACTTAAAAACATTTGCTTTCTTTCTATATTCTGATACTTCCCAAATTTATGACTGGATGATAGTACAAAAATTACTAACAAGTAACTACACATATCAATCACTTCAATTTGTATATCCTCAGACGAAGATGTACAAAAATTAAATATCATCTCAGAAGGTTGAAATTTTATATGTCAAAAAGATTGCAATGAATGAATTCGGGCCACTATGTCCCACATTTTTTTTAATGAATTAATTTGTAAGTTTAAAAAGGCAACTCAAAAGGCTGAATATTTCATGGTTCCCTAAAGTTTTAAGCGTCCGAGACAATTTGGAAACAAACAAAGTCAGATGGCTGAGATTAGCAAGTCTGACCTCCACTTGACGCTGTAAAGACTGCACGTGGTTGATGATTTCATCCAGCACCAGTGCTGTACCCGAAATCTGCAAAACAAAAAAAATCTCTGCTAAGTCATTCTTAAATTAAGAAGCGTGTTATTTCAGTGCAAAGTTTTTCAAACAAATGTTAAGCAATTACATGTGTACTACATACACTAGATAAACAGAAGTGGCTAATCATTTTGACCCAATGTGATATAATATATAACAGTCAACAAGATTCTCCACTGTGCTGAGACTTGCACCGTATATGTGCTGGAGGGATTGAACCTCATATAGTTGGGTTTTAAGATGCACTGTTTTATGTGATGCAAAACACAATCACAGAATAGATCAAGTAAGATCTTCAATTCAGATTTGCTGACTGTCATAAGAGCGCGGTCAATCAGAGAAATACAGAGTAGCATTATTATTTGTAAGCAAAAATGAGAAGGATCAACATCGAATAGTGGCCCAACTCGATGTTGATCCTTCTCATTTTAGCCAATAACCTACTTCTGATTCTCGAGTTGTCAACTCGAGAAGGCCCAATCAGAAGTAGGTTATTGGCTAAACTAGTCATCTATACTTACAGGATGAAGAGTTGTCATGTCATCATAAGTTCAGTGAAATGGAGCCATATAAATTATGTTTGGAACAAAATCATATTTGATAAGATTATGAACTACCAAACGATGATTTAATGCAGTTAGGTCTGGATGTCCAGTACATGCACTTGCACCATTTTAGAGTGTTCATTAAACCATTTCAGCTTTTCAAAAATATAATACCCAAAATATAAGCCACCATTTTTCTTCCTTTCTCATTCAAGCCAGCATCCAGCTAGCAGTTCCCACCACTAAATTTTCCGGCCTAGCCCATTAATAGGGTACCAGTGGCATTTTGACAAATATTGGAATCTTACAAGTGTTACTAATGCTGTAATTTTAAACCCAGGACACCTCAGAATGACAAAATTAACCTCAAAATGGACTCCTAACCAACCTCACCCACCAAAGAACAAACTGAAATGACAGGAGTGCCCACCTTGTCACCACTTTCCTTGAAACAAAAGTAATCTCTTTTGTATAAAGGTGATAAGGACATATCCGGTATAAAACACATAATCTAAAAACTTAATGTAATTGCACTTTTTGAGTGACAATTAAGACATAATAAATTAATCATCATCATCATCATAACTAACTGAATCTCCAAATCCTGTATTAATCATATATAATTAACTAAAAAATGAGAAAAAGGGACCAACCTTATTGCACCCAGGAACCAGTTCCTGGAGTAGCTTCATTCTAGCATTAATTTTCTCTCTCCTTGCCTATTGAAATAAAACACAAATTAATATTACAATTAGCTAAAAATGCATTATTATTAACAACTAATAATGGGTTAATCATGAGCTTTACTCGTTCTGCTAAGCTATGGCTATCTGTAGCTTGACCCCGACGAGCTCGAACATGAACGTAAGGAAGCTTCTCGGTCTCTTCGGAGCTCTCATTTTTGCTCTTCTTTGTCGACCCTTTCACCTAAATTTGTCAAATCAACTATTTCATTTCACATTCAGGCACTGAATTCACTAAATTTACCAATAGGGGAAACCCTAGAAACCCTAGCTTTTCCAATTTTACCTTCTTCTCACGCTCCTTCCTTTTTGTCGCTCTCTGGCTCTTGCTCTCCGACGCCGGTTCAGATGCCAACTGCTGCTGCAATGAATTAGTGTTCCCATCGGTCTCCATGGGTTCGTTCTTAACTTTATCCAAGCTCGCGCTCGAATTCGACGGCACCGAGCTCGTCTCCGGCGAGTTGTTCTCTCCGGCGAAGACCGAGAATTTAGCTGCGCGTTCGATCAAAGCAACATTTGATGGAAATGTCAAATTAGCATTGAACTTGTGCAAATAGGGTTTGTGATGATCGATACGAGGTAAGGCTTCGCCGGGAAGTTGCGACGGAGATAGCTCCGGCGAATGGAGGAGCTTCATGGCCTGGGTCGACGGGAGTTCGAGAAGTGCAGTGAAGGAGCTGGCGGACTCAGGCGGTGGTGCCATCAAGCGCTGAATCTCTTCGCCGAATTGGAGTGAATCGAGCACCACGGCGTCGGGTTTGCAACCGGCGGGGGTGGATCTAGCGGCGGTTCCAAGAGTGGGGTCCATACGAGGCACGAATCACGTGAAGATCGATCCAATTATGATAAAATGGGCCAAAGCCACTTCAATTGTTGAAGAGAAAGAGACAGAGAAGCAGAGGATTAGTGGAATCAAGTTTAGGGGAGTGAGACTGGGAGAAGAAAATGTTGATTGCGTAGTGTAAGGTGCTTGAATGGCGGTCAAGGTCTGAGTCACTTTGAATTTTATAACGTCTCTGTAGAGAAATGAGAAGTGAGAAGATTACTTGAAGTGTTGAGGAAGCAATATTGCATTTTCAATTGCAATTGCAAATGCATATAGAGAGAGAGAGAAAGTGGGGATGGGATTGGGTGTACAATGTACAGTTGTGCCTGTACAGTTCGTTGAGATTAAAGGAAAATGTTTTCCCTTTTGTGGGTAGAGGCGTCTACATTAGGAACTCCGGTACGGGACCCGCTATATGTAAATACTTGGGACTTGTTTGGTGCCATTGCTGAAAATTTGTAAGAACATGTAACAAGTTGTTTTAAAAAAAAAAAAAATTATAATAAGTTTTAAAAAGTTGTATCAATGGTAAAAATGACTAAAATGGATATGAATTATTCAAAATCAATTGGTAATTAATCAACAAACACATTAATGGAATAATGGTTAAATACTTCTGGACCTCCTGGACTTGGTCGTTTTTTGCGTTTAGTCCTCAGTCCATTTTTTTTATAAAAGAAAAACATGGATTTGTGTTTTCTTTCTTTTTGACCCTGACAACCTCCTACTATCGGTTTCAACCAACACGTAGGATATACCTCCACTTGGCACCGCCACATCCTCCATTCCCGCCACGTCAACAACCTCATTTTATTTTATTTTTAAATTTAAATAATAATAATAATAATAATAATAATAAAGTTCTGCAAATGAGAAGGGAGGGATGAGTTTCTCCGTCGAGCGTCGTGTCTCCAGCGAAAGAGTCGAGTGGTGGGAGGCGGACGGGGGAGAAGGAGCGGATGGAGGAGGTGAGATCGGTCACGAGGCGGAAGCGGGTGACGAGGCAATTGAGAAAGCAAAGAGAGACGAGAGTGGAGAGGGATTTGAGGGCAATGGATATGAAGGTGAAGGGTGCGGAGCGGAGGAAGTCGAAGATTTCTCTGACAGTAGGGCGACAGTTTTGCAGATCTTGCACGATGGAGGCGATTTTGATTTTTTTTTTTTAATTTCTGAAAATTCCATATTCCGGATTCGGAAACTTCATAGTTTGAAGAAACCCGTCGCCGGAATCTGAAATTTCCAAAAGAAAAAAAAATCTTGGGCCGCTGCACTTACCCGACGATTTGCTCTCTCTTGCATTCGATCCACGATGGTCGATGGACACAGC
>JAYMTK010003078.1:0-12784 GCA_036897405.1 Pelargonium myrrhifolium | reverse complement strand
AATGAATTTTTTAATTAATTGAATTAGTTTGTTAAAAAGAAATATAATAATAATAGTAATAATTTCTAATATCGTTAAATCTGTTAAAAATACTCGTGCATCGCACGGGTGTATAAACTAGTATATATATACACACACACACAAAAACAAAGTTTACAACAACCTCCCACGTGTCACTCTCCCTTCTGTGCAAACCCACGTGTACCAACCAACTACTTCCTCGTGGCACCAATAGAGCTTCTCCATATGCCACCTCATCCATCTCTGAGGTGAAATTGAAGGGGTCCGAATTTGATTAATGATGTGTTACGTTGTAGTGTGCAAATGTTAGGTTCTCAAGCTCAAGCTCAAGCTCTCAAGTGAAAGTTTATTATCATTTTGCACGTGGTTTATGCATGTCTATTTCTTACATTGCGCTTACATTTAATATATGTGATAGCATGAATTCAGAATTTTTAATTATCAATGTTATGATACTAGATAAAGAACCAACTTATAAATTAAAAGACTTATTTGACTTTTTGAAAATTTGAGAACTAAACCATTGAATTTTTTAAATTAAGAATTTAATGACCTTTAGTCCTTGAGAAAAACATAAACATATTATGCTTGATGTAGTCATTGACTATGTTGCATATGAATAAAATATGAGTTGAAAACAAACAAGTCGTTGACAATGTCTAAGTCAACATCAAAAATTAATGGATTTTGAACGTGGAGTGGGATGGAGACATGACATCACCTACTTACAAATATCTGCAAATATTTTAAGATTCATTTTTAATTTCTATTAGAAATAGTAAGTTCGAATGAAAGTGACCAACTCTACATTACAAGGTACAAGTCATCGCAGTTGACCATACCCAAATTCTCCACACACACAAGAGAAGTTATTTCTAATTGCTCATTAGATCTTGCTTTGTAGACTCATATGACTGTTAGGGAAGAAGTGGCAATTATGCCGATTTAAAGTTCAATGGTCCAAAATGAAAAAACCGATAATTTAGAAGTGATTAATGTATTTACTCCTACTTTTTACACATAAAATATGAAAAGTTGTGCAAATTTGTTTGATCCAATACGGCCCAAAAATTACAAGATAAATTAGACCCAAAAGTTGACAGAACTAATATCTGAATAAATTTAAGATACCTGCAAATTTAGATCCAAAATGATGACTCTAACTACCCATGAAGAAACTTATAGAAAAATGTTTCATTTTGTTCCGAATCAGTATTTCTTTTATTTACAGCGACGATACAAACACTCCATAATGATACTCGAGACCTCCTAAGAGATCCAATTGCCTCTAACCACTTGGTCTGATAAGTTTTTTTGAATTAGTATCTAGTTTAATTTTTGTTTTAATTTGGTCCGTCACACTAGGCTAATGCGGCAATTTTTCTGTTGATGATGCTACCACAAGGTGCTCAAGTAATGAATGAGACTATTTTAAAACTAAATTATATAACTGAGGGACCAAACTTGATCAGGTCCTTCAAGTATACAATTTTATTTCAAAATTGTCTCAGAAGTAAATTTAGCTAATTTAAGTCACAACCGTCACATCAACAAAAAAATTGTCAAGCAATCTAATTTGTCGGTACCAATATGGTTTGGACCAATTCGAAACATAATAACATAATTTGGGACCAAACTGAAACAATATAGATAGTTTAAGAACCCAATTAGAACAAAAAATAAATTGAGTACCAATGAAGAACAAAAGGGATAGTTGAGCCCACCATGGACCATAATTTTAATGGAATTTGCAATAATGTTACTTCCAAAAACAAAGATGAGAGCACACAAACCTATTTTTATATACAGATACCAACATGCATTAGATAGACTTAACCATTAAAACTAACTCTTCATTGAATCTGAGAAAACTCTTCACAAACCCAACACAAATCCAACAACAGATGTAAACAAGAAGTGTATGGCAAAACTTGTACATTCCACTAACCCAAGAGA
Source organism: Pelargonium myrrhifolium (assembly GCA_036897405.1). NCBI lineage: Eukaryota > Viridiplantae > Streptophyta > Magnoliopsida > Geraniales > Geraniaceae > Pelargonium > Pelargonium myrrhifolium. The sequence goes on along the minus strand of JAYMTK010003078.1, from coordinate 10,807 downwards.
CCTCAACTGGATGTACTTAACTACAATTTATGCATCTTCATTCAGTAGACAGACACTGGAGTTCTTTCTTCACTGACCTTTTTTGGGGATTGGTCCTTGAAACCCAACATCTTATTCAGTGCTCCAATATAGGCCTTCACGCTGGAGACAACGATGTCCATGCCCGCCCCAGTTCCACTGGTATATATATATATGACAACAATCAACAACAGCAGATCCAAAACATATGCATCTGAAATGAAGTAATGTTGTTTACACCATACCTGAATGTTCGGTAAACAGCTTCTCCAGTTAGAGCATGAGTGGATGAGTGAATTTGCTCGCCACGAATTAGAACACGAGTGGTGGCTATGGCATCAATGCCTTCTGTTACTGCGTTCATGGAGTACTCTAGAAGTGTCGCTGGTTCCTGCATAACAAATTAAAGTATACAAATCACATTATGGACATGGTTGTCTCCGGTGTGAAGGCCTATACTATCAAATCGAGTCTAACTTGCACCAACTATTATACTAAGGGCACTTCAACCCTCGTTATTCTCATGGATGTTCTAGTCTGATTGAAGGGAAAGCACCATGGAACTTTACCGTTCACACTACTCGGAATATTAATTAAGCTTTCTTGTCCAAAATCATATAGATGCCTTGTTATTTAGGTTTGTAATTAAACGTACCAAATAGTATAGAAAGTTCACCACAACCTTGCTTGTCACCCGCTCACACTGACCAATAGACACGTGTATCTAAATCTAAATAAGTGCCAGGCTGTGAACCCTCACATTTTTCTATTAGAAACTAGAGGCAAGAGCAATGCAATTCAGAAGTAAGCTATTTCTAACCTTTACAATGAGATCTACTGCCTTGTAAGCTGAATCAACTGGCCCTGTTCCAACTGAACAAGCAACATGCTCTTTCCCATCAGCACCAATTAGCTTAACTGTTGCTGTAGAAAGACCAAGGGTTCCACAAGTAACCTGTGTGCCAGGTTCATTTCATTGTAGAAAAATCAGTTAATTCATAAGTCATGCTGAAATGGACAAATAGTTTAAAAGAAAGTAGTTACCTGCAGATCACTAAATTTCCAAACAATTTCTGGCTGAAAAAGTTCATCCGATACCAATGCAACGAGGTCCGCGTTGGTAACTCTCTGGGAAACCGTAGTCAAGATTAAAAAAAGGCAGAACATCGAAAGACGGAATTAGCAGCATTGAAGAAATATGACAGATGACAGATATAAAATTAGGACTTGAGGCCTATACCCTATTGAACCTCATCATATTCAGAACCAGAAAACCAATACATATTCATATTACCTTTTTTTCTACAAGAAGTTTCACTATGGCAGGAAAGCAGAGAATAATACCTTTCTTTTAAACCAGCCAAGAAAGCAAACAGGTTTTGAACCTTCAGGTTGAAGGTAACTTTTCAATTGTTCATTTCTGATTAGATTCCTATTTTCTGGGTCAAATTTTAGTCCCCTTTCCATATCACATTGTTTGAGGGAAGAGTAATAAATGCTCTAACACTCCTTTTAAATGCTTCAATTTTTTTACCATAAGGTGTGGTTCAAACATCTATACTCATTGATATGTATAGATTATACAATGTGCATAAGGTAGTTGGACATTAAATGCTAATAATTCATTGACTTTAACTCAAGAAAATATTATCATACATTGCAAAATTGGAAAGTGAACCATTTCTGGGGAGATGGAGTAAGACAATCCTCTGATTTTTGCCTTATAGAAATGAGTGATAGATCAATTAGCTGTTCCCTATAACCTTTTGAAATATCAAAGGGAAAGCAGCAAATTACTAAAGCTAGATCTAACCTTTTTCGTCTCAGCTACAGCTTTGAAACGCCAAAATATATTCTCAAGTTTCTCTCCATCAACCTCATAACCAAGCTTTAAAAAAAAGAAGGGAAAGATAACGGGTTAAAACATGACAACAAATAGGAAGGCAATACAAAAATAACCAATCAGAAGTATAGATTGCCATATACCTCTTCAAGAGCCATTTTCAACGCATGGCGCCCACTGTACCGGAAAGATTCAGACAGGAATACTTGAGTTGATTGTAGAAGATGAAATTGTAAAGACAAAAACATGAACGTATCCATTTATGTAATTAAAATTCTGCTGTATGCATTAATGAAAGTACAAGTCCCGTACTCCGTCCCAAAATGAGTCTTGATTTCCATTTTGAGAAAAATTAAGGAGAAATTTGTACATTTACTCTCGTATCCACATGGGCATGTGTTGTAACAACCTCAAGGGATACTAACTAACTTATTATAAGGATGTTATTGGTAATTCATGCATAACTAACTTCCTAAAAGGAAAGAGGACACTAATTATGGGACAAATATGTAAGACAAAACGATGAGATTGACAGAGAACGCAACACAACCAATGTGGGATATATCAACCAAAAAGGAGAAAACATGCAAATGAGGAAAGTTAAAATTCAAAATGTGCAATAGTTACATGCATCATTGATTAGAAACATACTGAGGCTAAGACATAACCAAGAATTTATGAAAAGTATTGCTTCCAGATGGGGTGAGAAACATATGGAGGAATATAATTGGAACTACCAGGTTGGTGAATAGTAGTTGGCAGAAAGAAAGTCAGCGTACCTGAGTTTCCCAAGGACAATACCAGCGTCGTTGGTTCGTTCAAGCCCAATTTCCTCAGGTGATATAATTTCATAAGTACCTTTGTGTTTAAGCATTCCATCCTACAAAGAAAAAAGAAAGAAAAAAAAGAAAGAAAGTAAAGCTCAGTGGAGAAGATTTGAGCAGAGTTGTACATGTGCATGTAAAAATATCTCTAGTAACCAAATACAAGCATATAATATATGGAAAATCCTCAAAACGTCAGTCAGCAAGAAAATCATACGAGGAAACAATGAAAAAATTGCTTGGTAGGCACACCGGACCAACTTTTCCAAAAAAAGAAGAATAGAGTCGATCCATTGCTATAACTTTGAGCCAATTACAATTCATCCAATTGTTAATCCTAATCCAATTTGATGTGCCTTTTTGACCAAGGGTCAACCAAAAAACTATTTTTCCTTTCAATTATGTGGCACGTCATTGATCAAAAATCCAACTTCTTTGGGTTCCAGACCTGAGAAAGAACAAACAGGTACATTAAGTGGAAACCAATGCGTGTACGTTGATTGCCACCTCCAGTGTGAGTAAAATCTCAAGGAGAAAATGGAATCAAGTACTATCAAGAAATATGGGGAATGAATAGCAACTCTTTTTCCATTCATAATCACAGTGATTAATGATGTAGCAATGTGTTCTAATTTGTCAAGGGCGATATCATCAGTAGTCATGACCGCTGACTTCATTGATGATCATCACCTTTGTCCTTGGGATTTGGAGAGTTGGTTGAGGTGATGGATTCTTTGGCTACGCCATTCATGCCAAGATATGAGACTCCCAACGACGAGTATAACACGGCGCACTGAGGTCCCAAGAGAGGTAGGAGAGCCGAAGGCCAAGTGTGTCTACTGCCATTTGTGACACCACTTGAGCAGGGAAGAGATACCTTAGGTTTTCTAAATGTGGTATCAACTTAGAAACAAATCTAAGTCCCATGAAGAATGAGTGTGAGAGGAGCACACACCAGAGCCTGCGAAGTTCGCCTCTGTGAGACAAGCTCGTGCATGGAGTGGTTTAGAGCTCACACTCATTTCCCCACAATCACAGGCCTGTGTGGTAAAGCCAAACACACCTGTGTATCGAAGCTGTAACGAGCTACACGCCCGTTTCTTCTTTGGGAAAACGTCTGTGTTCACACTATCTTGCACCTGCGAGTTGGACTCGCGCCCGCAAGTAGGTTTTCTTCTCTGGCTGTCAATGAAATTCTTCTTATGGCCTAATTATCTCTATTTGCATCAAGTGTTTTCGCGCATCTAAGTGCTAGCAATCTGGAATCATTATTACTATCAATATCAAAGGGTTTGAGACGGTCAACCTTGGGCGTGCACAAACACACACACTACAAAATCTTATTTCAATTTTCAGCACCCATAAATTTCTTGATACCTCTGTAAGCAAAAGTATATCGGGCAGGTTCCTCAGCTGGGACAGGATTTTGAAGTTAGCTTTTAAATGAATCTATATACCTTAGTAAGAGGAGATGTAAATTTGAATCACAGAAAAACCTATTTATGACATAGAAGAAGGTGCACATAGCCAAAAGAAGACCGAGCATGACCAAATCATAGAATATGCAGATTGTCTGACAAATAGAAAAGGTCCACTGGAGACCAAGCTAATAGACAGCCACAAATCTCTACATTACAAAATTACCAACCTGATGGATGCCACTTTCATGAGCGAACGCATTGGCTCCAACAATAGCCTTGTGCGGTTGTACATGTAATCCTGAGTACTCTTCAACCTAAAGAATCATGAAATTTTGAAATATATAAAAAGCTTCATCAAAAGTACATTTGACTGAGCACAAAAGTAAAAATTGTTGAAGATGTTTAAGAATCAGTGAATCACCATCTTGCTTGTCACAACAATGTGACGAACATTAATTCCTGTGTAAAGACCTCCTAATACATCATCTCCACGGCATTTTAAAGCCATCACAACCTGTGATATCAGACATTTTACATTTAGATATAATAGACATATATACACTGACCAAAAAATGTAAAGGGCAAAAAGAGTAATCAAATAAAATAGGATGAAGGGATATAAAGATAAACAGCCAAGATCTAAATGCTTCAGTGAGTTTATTTAACTAGAAAAATGTAACTTTATTATAGTTTAAAAGGTTTAGAATGGAAGTTATATAACATCCGTAGTATGCACAACTTCATAGTTAAAGTAGATTTCTTGATAAGCAATGCAAGACAGAGAACACAGTGAGGAGGAAATTGACTTCAATAATATATTCTTTTGACCACTAACTACAAATGATTATTTTCATTTTAGAGACAGCTTGAAGCACCATGCCTAACAGGCAGGCAACATTACCAATGTTGGCATTATTTCCTTGTCTTACATCCCATTTCTTATATTATCTAATTTATTAAATGAACTTAGTGCCATTATTTATCATACACATAAATCAAACAGAGGTGAGGATTGGAGAAATGGAGAGCAAATATCCCCATCAAGTTAGCATAAAATCATGCATACTAAGAAAAAAATCCCACATATATTAGTACATTAGATAAAATCATATTCATATTCCATCTTTTGCTAGGTACAAACAAACAGCCTTTGGGTTCACATCCATACATGCACAAAATTGAGAGAAATTATGGAAAGAAAGGATACCTCTTCTAGTGAGGCATTCCCAGCTCTTTCACCAATGCCATTAATTGTCATTTCCAGTTGTCTAGCGCCTGCAGATGCTCCCTGATATTAGATACAAGGAGATGTGAATGCAATGGTTTTCTTGTATCACACAATAAGCAAAGCAGAAGAAACAGCAGCATACCGCTATAGTATTGGCAGTGGAAAGTCCAAGATCATTTTGGCAGTGTGTTGAAATAATAACATTTTCAATTCCAGGGGTGTTAGCTTTTATATCAGCAATCAATTTCCCAAATTCAAAAGGCACAGTGTAACCAACAGTGTCAGGAATGTTGAGAGTTGTGGCACCAGCCTTGATAACTTCACCCAAAATCTGATACAGGAACTCCCTGTCAGACCTGGTAGGAGATGAAAAAGGAGGGGTATGTAAAAAGACGGCCAGTAGAGAGAGAGAAGAGAAGCCAAACAAACAGCCAACAAAAGTGAGATATCCCAAGAGAAGTTTACATAGTGAGAGTGAAAAGATTCAAAAACTTTGTGAGCACAATAGGAGCAGAATAGCAGGAAGTAAAATGAATATTAATACTACAACCAAATTTTTTTAAATCAATAACCCATTAACCCTGCCCATCAAAAAGTGTACCAAAATGGAAGTCTTGCCCAAGATGAATGATTTAACCAAAACACCAATTATCAAGTAGCATCTTTGAATTGCAGGTCACATGACATGCTCCAAGTATCCCACACAGCAAATTATATTTCAGCAACCTGAACAACATTCAAGTTGCTAGTGTGAATCTTGATTAAGCAAATCCTCCAATACATGGATTTCAATGAGGGAATATACTAGTCTGACACTACCAGGGATCTAAATATGCACATCCTTAACAGTCTAATTCTCTATACCTTCACTACATTTTCTTTGAAACCAAAACACTATGCATTCTAATTTCATTAACCCCAACAATATGATGATTCTAGGTCTAGTAAACTGTTTCACAATGTGGATTGGAACAAAAGCAACCATTAAATTCATACCAAAAGTGCATTCCTTTACCTATCCAAACAAAATAAACCATTAAATTCATACATAATCGATACAGATACCGAATTCTAACCTCCCGGCGTCTTCAGGGCTGAATTCGACATCATCACAACCCAAACTCCTGGCAAAGCTCACCATACTCCTCGCAATCTCAATCACCTCCTCCTTACTCTTCTTCAGCTTGTACTTCATATGAATCTCGCTTGTGGCGATGAAAGTGTGTATCCTCGGCAGCTTAGCGTACTTGACAGCCTCCCAAGCGGTCTTGATATCCTTCTCATTGCACCTCGAGAGGCCACAGATGACAGGCACGTAACCGTCATCGGAGACCGCGTTTCCGACCTCCTTGGCAATCGTTTTGACGGCCTCGAAGTCGTCATTGGAGGCCGCCGGGAACCCGGCCTCAATTATGTCGACGCCGAGCTTGGCGAGCTGGCGAGCAATGTCGAGCTTCTCCTTGGAGGTCATGGTGGCGCCGGGGGACTGCTCGCCGTCGCGGAGGGTGGTGTCGAAGATGCGGACGTAGTTGGGGTCGGAGATGCGGTTGGGTACGTAGTGGGGCCGGTGATTGGGGGCGGCGGAGCAGCAGGAGATGGTGGTGTTGGAGAGGGTTTTGGGAGGAGAGGTGGAGAGAAATGAGGGGAAGTGGCGGCGGGGGAGGAAGTGGGATTTGGAGAAGTGGAGGAGGGAGGTTTGGGCTTGATGTGTCGGCGGAGAAATGGAGGCGGTGGGGCAGAAATGAAGGTTGGTGAACAGAGACGCCATTGTAGGCAGGACAGAGCAGAGAAGAGAAATTAATTAAACCCTAGAGATTGGAGGAAGAAGAAGGCCTAGGTGAGGTTTAAGAATGAAGGTAAGTGACTTATTCAGGGTTAATAGTGACATTTCATACCCAGTCAACTTTCTAATTTTAGAATAAATAATGGTCAAACAAGACCTTGAACTTGTAAAAACTCACTATTTTAGTCCCTAAACTTTGAATAAGACATTTAAGTTCCTGAACTTTGATATTGTGGATTAATTTAGTCATTGCCGTTAGTTTGGGTTATTGCTTCATTAATTTAGTCATCATCACGTCAGCATCACCAACGGAATATCAAAGTTCAAGGATCTAAGTAGCTTATTCAAATTTTAGGAACTAAAACGGAGAGTTTTTACAAGTTCAAAGACCTATTTAACCATTATTCATTTAGAAAAAGTGCAATTCGTTACAATAAAAATACATTATTTACATGACACGAGTGTTTGGAGTATGGGTTGAACTCGGCCCGGCCATTGCTGGTTGCAGTTGCTTAACTATTTTTATAATGGAAACGTAGCAATTAACTACCAAACAAACATGTATAAATAATATGATAAGAGTTGTATAAATTAGTAAAATGATATTAAATAAATTATAGGGCAAATCACATTGAACCACCCCCTCTTATGCACTTAAAACACATGATCACCTCATATTTTAAAGTCGACAACGGAGTACCCATATTATGGTGTGAAGCGTTTTTCCGTCAAATTAACGGAATATTCCCCATTCCGTTAACATGTGCAGATCATATTACCCTGTTTTGTATAATTCCAATACTACCCTCAACCTTTCTTCTTCCTCTTCCCATGGTTTTGCTCCAATTTCAGCCAATCACCACAGGTCCACAACCCAGCAACCGCGTCCTCCTTTCGGCTCTGGCGTCGCAACCGCGTCCGCCTCCTCCTCCCTTTCCCTTCTCCGACTGCGTCGTCGAGCTCGAGTCCTGAGAAACTTGTAATGAGATTTGTAATGAAACTTGTTTCATGTATAATATTTGAGGTTTTCTGTTTTGCCATTTTCTTAATTAGCATATGCATTGTATATGTAATCAAAATATACAACATAATGGAGCTGACTCTTGTAAAATGAATTGGCTCTGTAAATCCAACTTGAGATGCATATAGCTATGAAGGTCATATGTCAAAATTAGTAAATGGTCCTTGCAGACAAAAAGACAGATCCAGGTCTACTTTCTGGATCCTTTAGTTGAAGCCATCAAATAAATGCAAAACTCTATGGCTAATAATGGTGCAAACTGCAGAGAAGAGAAAAGATCAAGTTGGGAAACAATTATGGACAATATGTGGGTTTGATTGTTGTTGGCCATGAGTTTTGTTCAAGTAAAAAAAGGTTCAATTTTGGGAGGTGGGTTTGGTTTAAAAATAGGCAAAAGATTAGGCAAGTACACAAAAACATCAAGATTGCAATTGCTGCAAAAATTGAACCAAACCCACGGACAATAAATCTATTTTTTTGTTGGTTTTAAGTTTGTACCACATTGTAATGAAGATTGGTATATTAAAAAAATACAAAGGTCCAAATTTTATCAATGGAGATTGAGAGGCTCTGTTTTGTTTTGATTGATGGAGGTTTTGGTGATGAAGTTAGGAGGAGGACGGAGGAAGGGGCGGAGCTCTACCGACAAAGCCACCGGAGTTGAGAAGCTCCAATTTGTTCATTTCTCAAAAGATAAAAGGAAGAAGATGATGAACAGTGTTTAAGGGTATTTTTGCCTTTCTCCCTATTTTGTTAACACCATCCATTTATTACACTTATTTTTTTTGATAATATAGGTACTCCATTGTCGACTTTGAAACATGGGGTTGTCATGTGTTTTAAGTGTATAAGAGAGGGGAGTTCAGTGTGATTTGCCCTACTATATTATATTACCTGTTAATACATCAAACAACAAATTTGTTTACATTTCTCATCGATCTAAACTCTCTATGGGCAAAGATCTGGCAAGGTTTCTCACCGACGCTCTCACCTGATCTCAAAATGAATGTTTATTTACAAATATAATTCAAAGAGAAATGCAAACTTTAAATACATCAGACATCACATAAACTAAAGAAAAACCTTATTGGACATAACAAATCCATATAAGCATGGGAAAGAGGTGCCCTCATAGTCCAAGAATTCCACCTATTGGAATAAACTCTTTGCAAAACTTCGATATTGACTGATGGTTCGTTAAATCACTCATAACGGGAATTGGATTCCTCATTGTCCTGTTGAGTAAGAAACTACCAAAAAACGGAAGGCCAGATTTCTTTTCCTTAACCAGTTCTTGGATGCTTCGCGACAAGGACTCACAGTCTATGAGTTCAGGTTTCGCTGACAGAGAGTGTGGATTTGACGAGGGTGGGTAGAGTTTTGGCTCTCACCGAGCCAACCCAGACTTCTAGTCTTTCTCCTTAATTGGTTTGTGCTCGTACTTGAAATAGAGATGTATCCACCAGGTGCTGTCGCGGGATTTCTGCATAATTGTCAAGAAAATCAATCAGTTCTAGACAGCAAATGTTAATGACCATTTTTATGCTAAAAGGTAAATTGGGAACCACAGATGTCTAATACAGTAATTCATATAAAGTTTGGACGCAAAAATGAATCTACAAACCACCTTCTGAAGCTGGGTGCTCAAGTGTTTGTTTTTTAAAAGTTTGGAGGTGAATTCATGTCACCAAAACTCAGGAGGTCAGTAGAATTTCGTCAAGTTATAAAAGAAGCCCGACTACTCTTCCAATATGTTGAAACAAAGACCAGTTCTGATAGTACTTACCCATACCGCACTTCCATCAGTTCTACCAATGCAGCCGCATGAAATAACCAAATTAGCGGCAACATACAAAAAAAACAAACAAAGAACAAACCATGTATTTCAATTTTTACATTACAAACTACTGCCTAGTAACCTTTCACAATTGATTAAGGTTGAAGAAACCAGATAATCAGTAGTTCAATACTCACCTATGTGATTAGGTGTAATATCAGCAGAGATCAATGCCAGGCAATAACATTTTGAATTATGTTAAAAGGGAAAAATAACATTAATAGTTCAATTAATTCCTGAATAAGCACTTTTTAAGATTGAAATACTCACTTGACATTTAAATGCTCACCCATCAGGTTTTTTCACACTTGAATAGAGAATCTCTCACACCGAGACTTCAGAATAGGTACTATTAAAACATTGGATCAACCTTGAGCGGATGCAACCAATGTACAGACCAGCCTAACTTTTGTTGGATGTCTCTTCCTCATGCATCCAAAGAATATTCTGCTCAAATAAAAAAACATCATATTAGATACTGAACATGTTAATATATGTATATATTTACATTTCAATCAAGCATAGAGAAAGACATAACCAACAATCCACTTATCAACATATGGATTCAAGGCTGGCAGGATAACATAAAGTGATGGGATCAAATATACTCAAGTGACTATCATCTTCTTGAATACAAGGGAGAAAGGTTTATAACTTTACATGCCTTAAAAGTTAGCAATTAGTAGGCAGATACACAATAAAAAGCAACAATATGATACATGTAATTAGAATGTTCACAGTTATACCAGTATCTTATACTCCCTCCGTCCCAAAATGAGTGTCTTGTTTCAAATGAATTTTTGTCCCAAAATGAGTGTCCACTTTCTTTTTT
>JAYMTK010003077.1:0-12787 GCA_036897405.1 Pelargonium myrrhifolium | reverse complement strand
ACAAGTCCAGGGATGAAAGACAAAAAAAATTGGACGGGAGGACTAAACGCAAAATAAAAACAAGTCTAGGGACCACATGTGCAATTTACCCATCATTAGAATGTCTTTGGCGCAACAATAATTGATTACTCACTCAAACAAGCAACACAAGAAAAGGTTGTCCTTCTACTGACCAACTTCTCTGCCTTTCCTTTTAGCTAACCTTAACAACCTTCAAATTCTCTCTGTCTCTCCTCACTGAAATGAAGAAAAGATTGCTTCTCTATTTTTGTTCTTGGTGTGTAAGAAACAGAGAGATAGGTATACAAGTAGAGACAGAGAGTTCAGTACACAAAGCATTAGAGCCACAAATGCAGCTAACTATAACCCCTACAAAGACCAAGAAATTCTTACGCAAAACCCTCCGAAACCTCACTTCCTTCTTCTTGGAAAGCTTCACAAAATGCTGCGCCACTACAGATGATCTTGATCTTGAGCTTGAGCTTGACAAGAACACAATGGTGTCCGAAGAGATGATGAGGCAAGAAGATGCTTGTAGCCAAGAACTCATTCCGAGAAAGATCAAACAAGAGGTAAGAGGAAGTCGGTATGAAGGAAACAGTAGAGAGCAATCCTCTGAGAGCATAAATGCAGGGTGTTATGCATTAGCACAGAAGATGAAGGAATTGGATATGGTGGATGAAGGTGACATGGAACATGAATTGGACGTAGAAGAGGCGCTCCATTACTATTCTCGCCTCAGAAGTCCGGTTTATCTTGACATTGTTGACAACTTCTTCATGGACATGTACTCAGAATTCAATGTCCCGCAACGACAGAACTCTGTCAGGAGAATCAGCAATTCAAAGAGGAGAAAAGGCTCATTTAGGTTTTAGCTGTTGTTTCTTTTCCTCTGTATGGATGCTTTGTTTCCTTTGTATGGCTTTGATTTCCAACTCTGTTGATCCTTCTCATTCTTAATATATAATATTCAGAATTTTGGATTCAATCACTGAATCTTCACACAGCAGAAATCACACACCAACTATACAAAATGTTCATGAATCAAGCCATCAAATTCTTGTGAAAAATCAGAACCATTTGTTGTATTTGAATGACAAGTATCAACATGTATTTGGTTTGGGGTTCTCAACTACAATGTAACAGCAGAAACCCAGTAAGGGGCTAAGAATTAAAACCACTTGTAACAGTATGAAGTTGGGGGTTAACATTCGATTCAGTGTCCCCTCTTGCCTATCTCTCTATTCCATTATACTAACTTTGCACAGTGGCGTCTGATTTGACCCATAGGTTCTGTTAAGACTCGAAGATTTGATAGCTTCATCATGGCCATGGCAAAGTCTCGACGAAACAAGGAGGCATCTGAAGCATATGCTCTGACCCAAGTCCCAGTTTCTTCTCCAACCATCAGCTGCTGATCAGCATATAAAATTCCTTTACCTTGCAAGAGACTACGGTAGTATAGTGTACCAAAACTTGATCCACTTCTCTCATAATCCATCTCCAGTACAGGCTCATTAGGTGGTGGTGGGGACATTGAGCTGTCGGGGGAAGGCGATGGCGATGGTGATGGGTATGGCGATGCTGATGGTGGGATTGAGTCATTGAAGGAAGGCAGTGGGATCAATGCTGCTGTCGAGCCATAGACTAGTGTTGTTACTGAAGAAGGTGATACATGACTGTTATTGCATCTTGATCTCATGACGCGCAGAAACTCAGTGTCCATAGATGGGTCAGGATCATCAGTCCCAGCAAATTGGTAGAGACGATTTAGGACGAAAGTGCAATGGATCACTCCGATGCTATGAGCACCTAGAAGTTAAAACAAGAATAAAGAGTTATAGACAAGTAATATTTGATATAGTTACTCAGAAAGTATACGTCTTCATTTCAATTACTTTGACAATTATGTCTTCATTAAGAATGTACAAATAAATAACCATGATACCAGAACTAACATGCATATTTTATGAAGCATAAACCAGAGAAATCAATAACCAGACCAAACACCCAAAATAGTAACTTCATTTGCCAGAAATAGCAAGGAGAAAAAGTAAACCAACCCTATCTACTTCAACACAACTTGATATGATTTCAAGAATGATTGAAACAACAAGGATTGATTAATGAGATCCCTCAATCATGCTAATAAACAGTGAGAGATTTCTCCTTACGCAAGCCAAAAAGTAGAATTATGTTTCCTCAAGTTACAAAGTTAATGATAGTGAATTAGTGATATTTTCTCAGCACTCATATGGATAACATGCAACATATCATACCTAACAACAAAAACCTGAAGTCTCTAATTCTAATAACACAAATTAAGCTGATTTCAGAGGCCAAATATAGTTCATATTGCAGACAGCCCAACAAGTAAAAGAAGATTTATTCCATTGAGCACCACACCAAAAATTTGTTTTCATCAAAATTAACAAAGTAGATGAAACAAAAAAGAATAGAAAGTGTATTACCTAAGAGACTCACAGTCTCTCTTTCATCAAATCCCCTTGATGCGAAAGATGCAAGGGTTTCCGGTAGACTACCAAGGGGTGAAGGAAGCTCAGAGTCTGCAAGTTCTAAGAAAGCGTGTAAACTGTCCCTCCTACCAGTATATAGAGGATAGAATGGTCCACCACCCTGAAAATCAAAGATTCAGAATATACCTCACTTTTTCAAATTCACACATTTCCATAAATAAGTACATACATATACATACACTCTATTTGTGAAAGAGAAGGAATTACCAACACAACACTTTCTCTAGCTGCCAATACAAGAATGTCAGCGCAAGAAACAACTCCAGGACACACTTCTTCTAGCTCAGACTTGATGTTATCTATTACATCGAAACCCTTCAAAGATTGATTGGGCACAGCCTTCTTCTCAGAATCGATTCCATCAGCAACATCCAATAACACAGAACCATCACATCCCTGCACCAAAATAATATGGAACCAAATTATTCAAATTATGCTGAATTCAGTATAAACTAAATAAATCGAAATTGGGGATATGCAAGAAAGAAATCCAGATCAAAATGCGAAATCAGGACAAAACACAGATACAGATACAACAGCGATCAAAAGAGCAAAAAATGAGAAAAATGAGAAAAATAAAGGGGGCTAGATCATCATAGGAAGAGCCAAACATCGATACCAATTACTGACCCCAAATTGAGACCTAAATTAATACTAAACCCAAATCGAAAATCCACAACAAGGAACCAGAAAAAGATGATCACCTCTATGAAGCAATCGTGGAAAGCAAGACGCAAGAGCCCAGGAGCCACGTCTGGTCGGAGTCGGTAATGTTTCCGAACCACCTCGTGGACGATCTGCTCGGCTCGCGGGCACGAGTCGCGGTAAAAATCGTACTCGAGCGACCGAGGGAACGACGACGAGAGCGTCTCGCTCCTGACAGATGGGGATGAGAAAATGGAGGACCAATCTGATGAAGAAGACCATATGGCGGCATTGGAACTGGAAGTCGAGCCCTTCTTGGTCTCGGCGTTCTGGTTCTTGAGAGAGACATAGAGGCAGAGCAGGAGAACCAAGAAGCTCAGCTTCCTCATGAGATCCATGTTGAAGATCGACGTCAGCATCTTCTCCTAATTTCTGGTTCGTCTCTGTGTTCTCCTGATGATCTTTGGCTCCGTTCTCGATTTTTCTACAGAGACGTTGCAGAGTGGACAGAAGAAGAGCAGCAGAAGGAGAAGGAGCGGTAATGTAGAAGGTGAAAATGGCGGGAAGTGGAGGACTTTTGTTGTGAGGACGGATATACCCCTCTAACTGAATGTCTGAAGTGGTTGGGTTGTGAATTCTGATGCGTGATGGGACAAGAATACCCTTGGATCTGGAATGATCACGGCCGTCCATACATGATGTGCTGTAAAGCATAATTTTGTCAAAATTTCTTGTACATATGACACTATACATGTATTTTTTTTATTATTTAAAATTAAGTTTGAACGAATAATAATTTATCATATATATATATGGGTAAAATATATATCAGTTGACTGATATAAAGTAATATCAGTTGCAACTTAACAAAGCCAATGAGGTGATGACACCTCATTTAAAATCACTTATACCCACCCAAGTGAATTTGGGGGAGCGGAGCGACCCGTCCGGATAACTTTGTGCGAAGCTTTTGATTTATAAAATGTATTGTACAAGTGACGTGTTGTGATTATGTCAAGTTATTAGTGAAATAATTGATGTGTCATGATTTATTAATTGACACACCATTTTGTACAATATTTGAGACATATAACATTAATTGGTTTATTATAGTGTTGAACATTCGTGTTGCAACATAATCGTGTCGTATTTATGTTAAACTTTCAAAATACGCACATAAGAATAATTAGTTATGTCATAACACACATAACACGTCTAATACACACTTAATAATATAATCATAAATTAATTCTAATAACGTGTTAAACGTGTTGATTTTATCATGCGTAATGTTTTGATTCATGTTCATGTCAAGACAACAAGCTCCATTTAGTTACTATGTTGGTATTCGTGTTGAAAACATGCACCACAAATACTATACATGCCATGTTCATATTAAACCATGTAGTGCACTAATAACACAAGCATGCACAAACTGTTAACCTAATTTTCAACAATTATATTTTTACCAATTACACAATTAGATTGAATTATACATATGTTTTAAATGAATTTTTGTGCACTGGAATATTAAATAACTGGTCCAAGTAAAAAATTCAGATCCATAATGATAATTTTGAATATTTTGCAACAGTACAATAATGAATTGAACTCCTTGGTATTCTTATACAATCAGCTGACAAAGATTCAATAGAAACAGCCAAAGATTCAATAAACTATTCAATCAATTTGATCAGATATTACAGTGATGGAGAAGCTTTACAAAAACATGCCCAGATAACATGCAAATTCCACAAGTGTGCTAAAAATAAGAATGAAAAAAGAACTTTATAGTGATGGATTGTATAAACTGGAGTATATCACCAATTCCTAACCACCATGACTCACCCAGGAAATAGCTGCTTAGAACCATATTTCAGTTTCACATGATTCTCCAGCTGAATCACAATGATAAATAACCAAGCTCCAAGCTCTCATCGCCGGGTCATCTTTCAGTTATATTCTCAAGGCATTATTATCCAGTAGATCGGACTATGATTTGCCTCGTGAATGAATCAGTAACCAGAAGATACCAAGACATTGTGCTCCTTCAGACGCTTCTGGAAGTTTGCTAATTGGGTTTGTAATTGCAGGATGCCTGCAGCCTTCTGGGACAGAATGGTGTTCAATCTCGAAACATAATCATCTAGCTGATTCCCTGGTTGATCAGCTTCGACCAACAGATTCATTTCCTGCACGAACGGAGATAAAACTGATATAGTTAGGAATGTTGGGTGTGCGTAAATTAACAAAATTGTACGAGACATGTTCAGTGACACCGGAAGAAAATCATGCATACTGATTGCATTTTCATGGGAATCTAAATTCAGAGCTTAAAGCTCAAGAAAAATGCATAACAAATCACACACCTCTTTAACAATATCCATGGTGTCCTCCACTTGCTTACGGTGAGCATTTACGAGATCTTCTTCTTCCTGAAAGATCCATTGCATGCATTACATGTCTATAAACCTTTATTTTATAACATACTTGGAAACAATCTGTCACTGGTTTTACCTGTAGCAGGGAATTCAAATCATCGTCTGAATGTGAATTCACAGACTCAAATTTTGGCTGGTCCTTCCATTTTGTCTGGCCATTGGGTTTCCGTGTTCTATCATCTGAAGTAGGGAGACTGTACGGCTCTATCTTCCCATTTTTCTTTCGTAATGGTTTTTCTTCATAGGACTCTTCTGATGCATTAAAATCATCTCTTTCAGTTTGTTCAGGCCATGCATTGGTTATGTCATCCTTGAAGCTGGATCCAGTTGGTAGAATTGAGGGCAAGGGTAAATTAGTAGATTCCTTCAAATTCAAGGTAGAGGATAGCACATCCTTCTTAGGGTTGTTTGATTTAGAAAGACTCTTCACCCTGCAATGTTAATTCATATTAAATCAAAACTTAAAAGCAAAGATGAATTAAACTATGCCAGATACTTCTTTGTATAAACATTAATTTCACCTGTCAGCATATCTTAAGGTATTGAGAGTATGTTCACAAGATCCTGAGCTTGGTGAAATGCATGATATCATAACAGTGCGTGAGTTGCCAACGAATGAATCCCTCAGAACTTCAGTAAGTTTACTGCCTCTGAAAGGAATATGTCCCTGATCGTTGTCGAGGGCTCTTATGCATTCTTTTAATGCCAGCAAACTCTTGTTAATCTCAGCACCTTCCATTCTGCATAAACATATATTCGGACACTACTCATTAGAAGGAAAAACAGAAAATTAGATAAAAGTGAATCTAAATCAGTACCTTCTAAATACTTTTGAAATAACCAGTACCTAATGGATAATGTACATCAATACCCTTAAGAGGGCATGTAAATCGGAAAGTTGAAATTAAATTATGGTGTGTTTGGGAACCAACATTTCATTTGAAATGCTAGATTTGAGCCAAATGAGGTGTTTGGGAACTCTAAGAATTTGGATTTGGATTTGAGTCAAATCCAATAGCCTTCAAAACATGCTTAGAACATGAGATTTCAAATGATAACTTTTACTTTGTCATTTGAAATTCTATCATTTTACAAACAATATATTTGTATTTGAAATACAATATTTCAAATCCAGAATTTCAAATTACGAATTTCAAATCAAATCCATGTTCCCAAACGCAACCTTATGAGATTCTGATAAAGACAGAAAGGTTGAATGAAGTTACCTTGTTTGTTTGTCATTATCAGTAGTGTCTGCACCACGTTCACTTCCAGCGAGATCTATAAAAGAGAGCTTGCCGACAAGACGAGGAGGCTTTGATTCATTGCCATCAATAGATCTCTTGATAGCAAGCTGAAGTATAGCATGCGAACGGGATGATTCCTCATTTGCACCAGTTGTGCCAGTGCTTCGTGTGCCACTTCCTCTCTCGATAAGCTCCTTTATCATTTCTACATCTGATACTCTGTACTCTTGCAAACCCACAATGCAAACTTGCTGCTTACCATCCTCTCTCATGCAAAGTTTCCTGCAGAAGTAGAAACTTAGTTCTGAGCAAACTCTGAAACTGGAAGTCAAATAGGTTAGTAAGGAAATGCTGAACTTACTTCCTATCATTGAGAAGATCATAAAGTTTTCCTCCATATATCTCAAAGAAGCTCACAAACAACTGAAATCCTTGATTCCTGTAAGTATGGTGCATCAACCTCAAGATATCCCGTGATGCTTTAAGGGGCAATGGCTTCATAGTGAAGGTTTTTCCACTTCCTGAACAAATATAAAAAGAAAAAGGGAACAGAATAAGCACATACTTGCTAACACAAAAGAATGATTATACAGAAAGTCAATGTATAAACCCAGCTAGTGATCCACAGAGAAATTAAATACACCCTTGCAAATTTAAGTGCATATAGATAAGGATAAAAGATATGCAGACCCTTCAAGTCATTTCTATCATTATTTAGCAACCACTACGGTAGATGAATCAAAGACCCAAGAGACAGTGCAGAGCATGATCATTTTGCTGAACAATTCAAGGATAATACAATAAAATTCGCAAGTAGATAAGTAGAATGGTTCATAATTAACATGTTCAAGGATAAAAAAGTATAAAGAAAATATATATACATGTATATAGTTCCCTTGGTAGAAAAGTCTTTGAGATGCCTGCAAGCAAATATATGCATTTGACTTGGACATGGGATATAGCCATTCACCTGTTTGCCCATACGCAAAGCAAGTTGCTTTAGTGCGCTGAAAGATTATAGGAACAATGGGCTCAACTGTCTCATGGTACACCTGCAGAAACAAAATGAGACCATACGGGCTAAGAATCATGTGTTATGTTTATCTATTTACTCATTATCATTTCATGATAGACTCACCTCATCATTTGACACTTCCTCATTCAAAACCGCATCGAAAACAAATTCATGCTTTTCCATGTATTCGGTAAGGTCAACCTGCAGAACATAGGTATTAAAAACTGAATGCAACTGGGTCAATCATTATCTTATCTTAAATTGTAGGTATATGGTAATGGTAAAGGTCATACAAGATTAGCTAAAAGGATCAGGATAAGCAAAAGAGACAGATAAACTACTATATTATGAGTTGTTCCAAATTAGTATAGCAAGAAAAGAAAAATAGAGGTTTGTACGAAAAATAGAACTTTCATTAGGCACAAGTAGTGCCTTGGTGAATGTTAAAGATGACGATTCTAATTAAACAAAGATTGACTGTTATTGTCCATTTTACTTTTACATCTTCTGGCTACTACATCATACAAGTTTGGATACTAATATATGAACACGAAAAGCTTTCTTTTGATCCTATCCCTTTGTTTTATTTAGCTTACTACCATATTCTGCTGTAACAGGGAGAAATGCAACACTTACCTTAAGTTTAGTCTCATGAACTGTCAATGAATTACAATTTGTCTCTATGATATCTTCTTCATTCTTTGCTAGCTCCTTTTTATTAAGTGGTCTCTTGCGCACCTGCATTCAGAACAACATTAAGAAATTAGAATGTAGGATATTCCACATATGTACTTCAATGGAAAGTTTGTATAATTACAATCATCTACGAGTACTGCATGATCTTCGAGGTCTAACAAATCATTAAGCTCGGGTTAAGGAATTGTGCATTTATCACTAATAAATGGCAATGCGAAGCATTCTAAGGGAATTGAAACAACGTACCACAACTTTAATCTTTGCAACAGAACTGGCCTTCTCCTTGTCAGTAGCAAAGCTTTTCATGAGGTTAATCTCTGGCTGAACACGAGCTCTGCCTGTTTGTTTATTGTTTGTAACGTAGGGCTCAGAGTCATCAAAACTTCTGCCACGAACAGATTGGTAAAGAGACCCATCATAAAGGCTAGGAACTGACAACTACCCACACAACACACAAAAAAAGGGATTTAAATATAAACAGCTTTTCAAGTTCAGAAATTCTCACAGATTGAGGCACCGATCAAATGAAGAAAATTGCAGAAAGAAAAAGTATGATATGTCTTCTCACTTCTGTATGCATTACATATGACGTGAACAAAAGATATAGGATATCAATCATTTCAGTTGTATAAACAAAAGAACATTAAGAAATCCATATTACCCAGAAAATAAAACATAAAAGACAATCATATAAGTATATAACAAAAGTTTCACCAGAAATTAGTGACATTTACATTGACAAATAACAAACTATAGCAATTCAATTAGTATCTACTGGCAACAGAGCGCACATCCCAATATCAAAATGTGAGATTTCCAAGAACTAACAAGACTCGATACCAACCTCAGGAAGCAATTCAGTATCGAAAGAATGCAGATCCAATAGCCCCGGACTGAACTCAGTGGGCGAATCCTCCCCATTCTTCCTCGGGTTCGAGGACCGTGAGCTAACGGGAGGGGTAGAAGGCTCCATGTAGAACTCATTTCCCCCGCTCGAAACCCTCTGCAAGCTCCTATACATTCTGGACCCTTGCCCTCCTCCACCGCCCCCGCCATAAAATCCATAGTCCTGTTCTCCATCCAGACATCAAAAGGTACAATCAAACAGCTGAAGTATGCAACAGTAACACCAGATCTATACAGAGATCCATAACGTGTTGGATAAAATTGCAACTAAATTCCCCTATTTCCTCTGCTGTTCAACTCAAATGTTACTATATTTTCCTCCTTTTTGAAATGAAAGACACAAAACATCAACATTCTTCCAGTTCCTTCACATTTCTCACATTTTTTCCTGGAAACCAAACAAAAGATAAAACCCCAAAAAGGAGAGAGAAAGAACCTGAAGAGGTGGAATGGAGTTGGTAGAGGACTGGAGATGTTGAAGGCCAGCCGATTGAAGCCATCTTCCATTCGATGATGCTTCCAAGAAGTTGTCGGAGTACTGCCGCTGGTGATGGACCGCCGCAGCACCAGATCTCGGCCCTTGCCTCCCGTTCATTTCTCACTTTCTCTCTTAAAACTCCAATCCAATCCCCAACAGAAACCACCTCTCTCTCTATGTACGTATACGTGTATCTATACCTCCCTGATCAAATCTTCAACAGAATCCTCCTCTTCTCTCTAGAATGTAGTTGAGCAAAACAATCGGTGACAAGAAGACGAAAATGGCGTATCAGAGAAGCTTCTCCGAGCAGAAACCAGAAGCAGCTTTTGCTGCAAGTTAAGTTGTTGAGCTGAGAGAGACGGAGATGGAGCTTCTTCTTCTTCTTCACACAGACTTGGGAAAGCAATTTTTGAATTTTGAGGACTCACGGTGAGAGAGAAGACACGCCACGCTTGGCACGTGCGAGGAGATACTGTAGCCTGTGGTCGTGTGTACTGTACAACTCTGTGGTTACTTAGCCAAGTTGGCCTCTCTCCATCACCCTCACATGGTGGGACCGACCGTCGTTTTGTCAACAAATCTATATGTGGATTGTGTCGTATTTGTCGATACGCAGGAATGTGTGACTGTGTGCTCATGTGAGCTGAAGGCGTGGCGCGGTTGACCGGTCGTTTTACATGTTTGCTTTCGTACTAGAGAGGGTAGTTCCGACGTGTCGACACGTGTGAGCCCGTTATTCGATGAGAGGGACCCACCGAGGACGATCAGACGGTTTATTAAAGGGGGCAGTAAATCGTGCACGCATGTTTCGGTGAGGTCGGGCCCACGGCAGGTCGTGAGGCCGACTCGCCGGTTCATTAGTTTTGGGCCCTCTCATAATTATGGAATGGATTGGCCCACGCCTTTTCTTTATATTTTTTTTGGCTGAACAATATATTTGAGTCTCAATTATCTAGTATTCAAATTAAGATAACTACAAATGAATTTTTCATATTAAATTGAAAACTCACGAAATGGGTCACACCGTTAGTTTTGAAATAATTTCAGTTAGTTTTGCTTACGTGGTACGTTAGTTTTTTGACGGTAGAACCCACTTTGTGAATTTTTAATTTAATTTAGAAACATCATATGTTGTTATCTTAATTTGAGTACTAAATCGGTTGACTTGTAATAATTGAGAACTAAAAATGATAGTTTCATCTATTTATTTTTTCTCCTTGTAATGCCGGTAATTCAAAAACAGGTAAAAGAAAAATGATGTCAAGATGTTTAAATAACCCCAATTATAAATTTGTAATGTAACAATTCTTATATAATTTTGAGCACTATCGATAACGTACTATCATGCATAATGAGTGCGACATTTCTGTTCTTATATATATGAGTCATAAGTTTTTTTTTTGTCTTTCACATTCACCAAAGAGTAAGAATATATACCATAAATAAGTGTAAATTGTTAGGTAACATTTATTGTGTTCTTCAAAAAATATATTTACATGTGAGACCTGCAAGAATCCTATGCAAGGGCTTAGACGTGCAAGAATCTTAAGTTGCAAATTGTTTTCTCTATGATATCTGATTGTGTTTTAGGGTAACTTAAATACAAAGGAGAAATGGGTCTTGATCTTTAACATGACAACGAGAAATGTGTTTGGATAATTGGATTTTGTTGTGTTTGTAAAATTAGATAAAGTGGGTCCTCGTTTCCTCGGCTCTTTCAGAAGAACAGGTTTTATACTTTTATTTTATGGTGGATGACATGTTGTCGGTTGAATGTGATCTGTCATGACGAACTTGTGGGTTGTCTACTGAGCATATCATTCATCGCCACCAAACCCGCATAAACCCCTATCTACCTACTAGGCATCATACAGAGTAATTTGATAGCTTACAAATTATTAATCAATGGGATCTCTTAGTGTTAATGCGGTAGAGTTGATCGTGGATTTGTCATAACAATAAAATGTTCCATAGTCCTTGAGCCTCAAAGGTACAACATCATTTCAAGTGTGCGAGGTACAAGGGCGTGATCTCCTCGTGGTGTGCCGTTAAGAATGAGGGTTCTTGATTATGTTTTCATACCCTTCTAGACTAAAAATTGAAGTTAATATGTCTGTCTCAAGTCACTGTGATGGAAATCCTATTTCGTTGTAACGCACATGGGGCTTTTTGATGCAGGGTGTCGTGACAATTTTCCATGCTAGGATGTTTGACACATAGTCGCAAAGCGTTTAAATTTTTGGCTTGTGCAGGCAACAAGCTACAATAGTTGATTGACATTGTGGTAGATTGTGCGGTCAGCTGAGTTTTTAAGTGTTCCTCACTCAAGAAGTTAGGTACGAAACGTCAATAATAATATTTTAATAGTTTATTTAGTATTCATTAAAGAGTAAAATAGATACTAGTTGACTGATATAACTTCATATAAGTTGCAACCCAAATCAAGTCAATGAGGTGGTGACACCTCATTAAATTTCACTTTTACCTACCCAAGTGAATTTGTGGAAGCGGAGCGACCCTTCCGGATCCATAATTTTAAATGAGATGTCATTACATTATAAGTTTTTTATACTCAAAATTACGTAATTTAAATTGCAACTGCTATAAAATTATATGCTCATATTACTCTTCCTTGAATGTACTATGATACAGTATCATAAAAATATAAAACAAATATACTGCACTTATTAATACTTTAAATATTTTAAAAACAAAAACAAGTGCACTCATCGTAACAAAATACTAGGGAGAGAACCCGTGCGATGCACGGGTATACATATGGTATTAGTCGATCTTCACTAATGCATACATAAAAAATG
>JAYMTK010003076.1:0-12788 GCA_036897405.1 Pelargonium myrrhifolium | reverse complement strand
CCTCTCCTCTTCTACCCCATTCTCGTCTCCTTCTCTCCTCTCTTTCTTCTTCCCCAACTCAAAGCACACCAACCCAACAACACTCTGCTCCCAAATTCCACCATTGCCGGAGCACCTTCCCGGAGCCTCGCCGGAAAATGCAACCTGTTCCGCGGCAGCTGGGTTTTCGACGCCAAGTACCCTCTTTACGATGCCTCAACTTGCCCCTTCGTAGATCCCCAATTCAACTGCCAAAAGTACGGCCGACCCGACAAATCCTACCTCAAATACCGGTGGCAGCCATTTTCTTGCACCTTGCCCAGGTACTATATTTGCTCTGTTTTGCTCTGTTTTTGCTCTGTTTTGTTCACTGAGTGTGGGTTTTATAGGTTCAATGGGCTGTATTTTCTGGAGAAATGGAGAGGGAAGAAGATCATGTTCGTGGGAGATTCGCTGAGCATGAACATGTGGCAATCTTTGTCGTGTATGATATTTTCTTGGGTTCCAAACACCAAGTACAAGCTCATTCGCGGCAATGGACTTTCGTCGCTCACATTCGAGGTGCGTTTCGTTAATCTAATTTTGATTTAGACATTTAGTTATGAAATTTGACTTGAAAATACAAAATAGTAGCAATGATTGCTTTGAAGGGCCGGTCGTTTTCTTTATGTTCATAGCTTTGGTAAAGCAGAGTTAATGGAGAAAGTTATGATTTTTACCAAATTCATCGTTTTGAATTTATGCTTCTTTACTTTTGATGGTTGGGTCCTTACCAAATACTGTGCACATTTCTGGGTTTTTTTTGGGGGGTTTCTTTAAATTTTCTGGTTGTTATTTCAGATCATGATCTTGAACTTGCTTCAATAAAAATAAATAAATAATTTTTTTTTTGTTCTTGAATTTGGAGTTTGAGCATTAAAAGTAGAGCGTGATTGGTGGTGGCAGTCTTTTCCACTTTGCCGGGACATGTCTGGTTTTCATTATTTGAATTTTTTTGAATAAAATTAATTACTGTTAATTTTGGGTAGTAAATTTGAAACCAAAGACTTAAATGCATAAAAAATTTACTCAAAAAATTATTATAAGAAAATTGTTTTGCTTAGAATCTTGTTTACCATGTTGTTTTGTTTTTGAGAACTGTGTTCTAAACATGTGTTTCAATTATTTTGGAGCACTAAATCTAACTTATTTCAGATAAATTATTATTATTATTATTTTATATATAGGAAAAATACAAAAATTGTGACAACTGTTTTGTATGAGACACAACTGAATAATAGAATAGTCTGACTCTGTAGTCAAATTAGAAGAATTAGGATGATATCATTTTGCTTTTCCTTCATGTTTGATATATCAATTATAGGAACTGCCATGGAGGACATATTGTGGGTGTACTTTTGAATCTTTTTTATTTTTGGATTCTTGTTTCTTTTAAGAAAATATTTTTTTCAATTTTTATTAAGTCGAAACAACAATTACTAAAATCAATCTCGATTTCTTTTAAATATAAATTTGTTGTAATTAATGACAATTTGTTGAATTTGTGACAATAGTTTAGCTTGGTATTGGTAACCTCTAATTGAGAAAATAAGTGTATGGTAGGTGAAAATATACTAATTTAGTTGAATTAAAATTTTCCAATTTTCTTTGGGTGGCTTGTTATTGTGGTTCAACAAAATTAAGTTGGGATTATTGGCATTTTCTTCCAATATAATAGCAATGTTGTTGGTTAGGTGTTAGTACTAAATTGGACCACTTTTATGATGGGTCATAAAAATGACTAACCAAATCAATAGGACTCACCAAATAAATTCTTATTCACCAAACACAATGAATGCAGATTTTGGGCATTTTATCCAAAGACTAATAAATATATAATTACATAATAATTAAAATAATAGAACTATTTATTTCAAAAAAAAAAAACTATTTTTCATTATCGAAGTCTCCTTATTAATCCAAACTACTTTCAAATTTTATATTAGTTGCAACTTAAAGCAAGTCAATGAGGTGATAACACTTCATTAAATTTGTGGGAGCGAGCAATCCATCCGGATCCATGATTTTAAATGAGATGTTATCACCTTATTAGTTTTTTAAACTCAAAACTACGTAAGTTTAGATTGCAACTGATATAAAGTTATATCAGTCAATTGACGCCCATATTACTCGTATATATATATATATGTGTATATACATATATATATATATGAGAGAGAGAGAGAGAGACCGCTGACTGTAGCCATCCATGCAAAGATTCCCAACAAAGAACGGTCTTCCAGTTCGTTCTCTCACTTAAACTGCAAATTGCAGCCAATTGTTGCAAGATTGTTGCACACTTGTGTACCTATTAAGAACAAAAGAGCAAAAATTAATTATCACACTTAATGTGATCTTAAGCATTTAGTCTACCTCAATTGGAGCTTTCAATTTGGGCCTGAATCCACGGGCACCCGAAATCCAACCCACATTTTTTGTGGGTCCGGGTTGCATAAAATAGACCCAGTTAATTTTGGGGTCAGGTTAAGTCTTTTCAAACCGAAAAACCCGACCCGAAATTTGAACTGCCAGGCTAAAACTATGAGCTGCTAAGCCGAGCATTTTTGCTAATTATTACAAAACTCATGGTTACTTGCTAATTAATACAAATATGAGATTATGGAGTTCGTATTTACCCGTGACATTGCTGAAACACCAAGTAAAGCGTACACCACGTTCGATACAAGCCCCTCACCACTATGAGATACGACCTGAATTGCCGTGGCGCAAAATGATCCTTCTGGGATACAATTTATACATTCCAACAGAGATGCCAAGCCCTCCTCCAAGAAACCTACAAGGCTCAGAACATAACAAAGCAAATATGACAACCTGTAAAATCAAACCGACAAATGTGTGCGCACACGAGAGAGAGCACGAATGAGTGGGTGTTTTAGTGAGAAAACCGATAGGAAAGTTGAGTTCCCAAATTGATATCAGAGAGAGTATCGTGCTCACAAGACAAATATGACATTGCAGCCAATGCAGCCCCGCGATGCATAGCTGTGCAGCATATAGCAGCCTTTTGGAAAGAAACTTCGAGAAGTGAACCAAATGCGGCCAGTACTTCCTAGGGTACATCACGTAGCTGAATCAGTCATTCAAGTTTTTCCCCGAAGCAAAATTAACAGCAAAATGTTCATAAGGTATAAATAAGTGAATGGTATATCAAACCTTTCGACAGCCAAGAACAAACATGGATGCAAAATTTGTATAGGCCTCCACAAGATCGGGCTCTTGGTCACAAATATATGACGAATTAAGAGCCATTACTGATGCCGCATGAGTAAATCTCTCGAATGTGGTCACGAACAGAGGTCCGTACTCCTCTTTGTGACCAAACTCCTCAATGACAACAGAAGCTGAAAACATTAGAAAAAAAGTTGAGTTTCTTCAATTATGCATTAGTTCCTTATATAACTTAGGTAAAAGACTCGTGTTTAGACACAATTTGGTCCCCGAACTTTTGATATAAGCTCTAACGGCAAGGACCATTTCGGGTCCATATTTGAAAGTTCAGGGACCAAATCGGGCCCAAACAAGATAGTAAAGACCATTTTGAGTTTTTAAAAAATTAGGGACCAAATTGGGTCCAAACACAAAAGTTCAGGGACCAAAATGGATCTTTTACAGACAACTTAAAGAACAAAAAATACAATCCAGCTAACCTGTTCTGATGAAGCATTCGTGATTTTGGAATGACAAAAAGTTTGTCGATAGACAATCTAGTACTTTGGGCAGTAGGGTTACGAAGTGCTCGCCTGTAAGACAAAGTGTTGGAGAAATAAAACTCGATGGATATCCCAACAATACAGTTGAGTGTTGAGTTAATCAAGGAAATAGCATAACATTGATACCTGAGGAGTGAATTGCTTGTGTAAGAGCCCGGCAAGCCGCGGTAGATAAGTTACCATTCTCCATATGCTGAGACCTAAACAGCTTCTCCAGCATGGGCCAGAACACAGTCAGCAAGGCTAGTATGGGATCATCAGCATCGGGGCCAGTTGACATAGGTGTCGCAAGATGACTGAACACAGTTCCCATTCTGAATGTTTTTTGAAAAAAAGATGATACAAGGCATTGAAATGTATGATAAGTCCGACAAAAATATATAGATTAGGCACAAACAAACAACTCCCTCCGTCCCAAAATGAGTGTCCTGTTTCAAATAATTTTTTGTCCCAAAATGAGTGTCCACTTTCTTTTTTTAGAAAGTTAGTTATGCATGAATTGTCAATATACCACACTAACTAACTTCTCCTTAATTTTTCTCAAAATAGAAAGGAAGACACTCATTTTGGGACGGAGGGAGTACTTTTTTTCAGCAAGAAACTTTTCTGTTGTGGGGTGATCCTTGTTCTAGTTTTGTTTCAATTTAGTCCCCTTAGTATTTAATATTTTAATTTAGTCCTCTTAGCATCAATTATGTGTCAAATTGGTCCCCAATTGGTCCTCAACTACTAACATGGCTTGGTGACTCCTTTGTAACAAAATGGATACTATGTAGAATTGTGGACAGCGCCGAGGAAACAAAATTGGAACAAAACTCTAATTAGGGACCAAAATCGGCACAAAATGGATACTTGAGGGACCAAATTGGAACATAAGCAAAGAAGAAATAATACATTTGATCCTCCATGAGAAACACACTCCTACATGACCAACCTATAACTAAACAAGAAGAGATTCAACTTAGAGATAAAAACATACCTGAATAGGCCTCTTGCTGCGGAGTTCAGATTTTGTGTGTATGTAGCTGGATTCTGCCTTAGAGACTGGTTGTTATCTTGATCTATCTGAAAGAATATTAAGCTGGTAATTGCAATTCAAAATTAATCAATAATTATTAGTCAGTGTGACTAAGGCATATTTCAACTTTCAATGATTCAATCAACAGCAACCAACTGTTCCAAACTACAAGCTAGATCAATGTTATTAACTGTGCAAGACGCACAGCGGCGCAAACCCCTCTTGGAGCACGGCGAATAGCACGCGCCTTCTCAAAATAAGGTGCACATATATATTAAAATATATATTTTACGCATATTTGATATATTACCATACTAAAAATAATCATCTAAATAGATAGTTCTAAGTTCTAATAGTCATAACTGATAATTCGTAAGCAAAAGGTCTAAAACTAAAAGCAAAGTATTAAATCTAAATATCATAGTTTTTGCAGTAGAGAAACACTATTTCCCTCCTCAGCAGCAGAAAGTTTGCACTCTGTAATGCAGTGAATGTAAATTTACTACACTTGTATTTCATATTTGTGATTTTATTAGTATTTCCCTTTATTACAACCCTAATAGGCACACCATATTTGCGCCGCGCTGCGCCCCGACAAATGGGGCAAAAAGGTGCACCTTCTATGCCATCCATAGTGAAGACCTTGCACGCACCGCACCGCGACTTGCGCCATTCGTTACACTAAGCTAGATGCTAGAAGACGGGACAATAGTGATAATACATGTGTGGCTAATAGTTTGTGGTCTTGGAGTGGAACTTTAGCCAAACCAATCAGTGGATTAGTAGTCCTTCCATACCAACCATGCATGCAAATAACCACAGGGGTGTACAATTCATAAAGCTTCATTTTCATTAATACAAAGATGATATAAACATCCAACACTATGAGGATTGGATACTTCTAGATGACCAATAAGCTTCATATTTGGCAAACATTAAAAGCGCGGGTAGACTACTTAATCAACATTAATGAGATTGTTATTTTCTTTCAAACCCAAATTGGAGTCATATTCAACAATCATGCATGACAAAGATCACAATAATATGACGACAATATGTGTTTGATCTATCTCCTATTTGAATATGAAAATAATACAGATTAATAGTATTGAGCAATGTACAGATGAAACGGCTCCTAATGTCCAATAACATTGATATTTTGGTGGGTATGAGTAGATTAACTAATCCCATGATTAGTTTTGCACTATCACTAATAAAACTCCATAAACACATGCATATTACAGACTTGCAAAATTAAGCAAAACTTGGGAATCTTTTCAGAATTAAAAAAAACAAACTGAAAGGAAAGTTCATCTCTAAAACAGCATATAGTGAACCAAAAAAAAAAGTTTAGTCTAACCAGAAAGCTAAATAGTGGCTCAAAGTGAAATACTCACAAGTTTCCCAATAGCTCCGTAGCTTGAAGAAAGCAATTTACCCAATAAGTTGTTCTTTAGCTCTTTGTTAGGCACAACACTAAGGATAATAGTAATTGCACTAACAACTTCCTCCTCATCTTCCAAAGGTAAATGCCTCTCATCCAGACCCTATCATACCAAATAAGGGGAAAGATTGAACAAGAATGTAACTCCAGTAAATATGAGAACCGTGAGATATGCAACAGGCAGAAAAACAATACAAAGAAAAGCCTTGGGAAATTGCCCTGCGGGCTTACAGAACTATAAGTTCTGAATAAACATAGTGACTTTAGAGTTTGGGAAAGAAGTTTCTAAGAGAATGTGAGTGAGATTGGATAAACATTGGAACATGATCTTTGTATAAACATTGGATACGTAGGGATTATTCTTGAGAGAAAAACCTAAAAATCTAGTGTAGAAAAAAGATGCCAGGCTTCTAAAAAGAGATACTATATATAACAGCATAGGTAGGTGATCAAAGTTATATTTGATCAATCATGCATGTACTATGATTGAATTTTTGGTTTAGCAATTCATATGGTTCGATCCCCAAAAATTATGTCAACAAAGAATGAAATCCAACAACGTTGAATTTCTCAAATCTTTATACTAAACAGAGCTAAATGAAGCATCTAATAAATTTCCATCACAATAATGAGTGATTTACCTCTCCTATCCACATTAAGATTTCCAAATTTGAAGGTTCACAAATTAGTGAAGAAGCATCTTCACAGAATTTCCGCAAGGCAGATGCACATGCATTTGAGGACAGAGGTTCAGAAACACCTGCAGCAAGAAATAATCTGAAAGTAGAAAATAAGCCCCTGTATCAGATAAGACTGTCAAGAGTAATACTAGATAATGCATACAAGATGATCCTTACAGTAAGGGCCGAGCATTAGTCTGATATGCAGATATCCACTTCGAATAGGAACCAACAACATCTGCAAGTGATCTGTACACCTGGAATGGATAATTATTTCAAATATATATCTTTGAAGTAAAACCCAGAACCCAAGAACTATTAAAGGACATAACACTTAAGAAATATGCCCATACTTGCATACAGAATTGAATCTATGCATGTAAAATGTAATATGTATCTGAGTGAATACTGACAGTAGGGCATATCTAACATACAAGGCACATGAAGCCCTTAAGTTTTTCATGAGTTGTAGTGGACAATACTGTCACCAGTTGCATAATCACGGAAAAATCAAAGGTCTGGACCTCCTGTAGAACTACTTCCGCAACCTGGAACATGAAACTTACATTTTCAGTTGGCAAGTACTAATTAAACAAGAACATAAGAAAATCGTCGGTGTAGAGGATCAAAACATTAAATCACACACATCCAAATTAATGAGATATGGAAAAGAAAAAGGAAAATCCACAAAAGCATGAAGCATCAACGATCTGCCAGCCCCTATTCAAAATAATTCTAATAATAAATAAGAATAAAAATTCAGGTATGGGAGAGAAAATCCCTCTTGATAATGTATGACCAGAAAAGCCTATTGGGAGAAGGAAACAGGAAGACTGTTTTGCCTCTTGATAATGTTCATATATAAACAAAGAAACTATCGTATCTGAATACCTTACCTCAAACTTCTGGTAGTCTTTCCATGTTTTAGATGCAAGGATTCATGAATAAATTCACCAAAATTTTCCCATATATTGAACTCTTTAATGTTCTTAGCCACTTCATTTTTGCATTAGTTATTTTACTTTTTAGAATACCCACTTCCCTGAAGCTTTATGTCTCTCATTCAGAGTATTCACCACCCCACCCCTCCCCTCCCCTCTAATAACAAGATTAATGCATTGACTCCACCTACTTCAGACTTTTTCCCATGAAAAGTACTTTATATGAATTCAAAAGTATGAAAGAAAAAAAAATTCACTGAGCTTAATGTTCAATACTGGACAAAGAAGATAGTGACATAAGATTCGATCGCCCGCCCAAATATTCATCATAATCCAAGAGTGACAACAAACAAGCTCCAGAGGAAAGAAGGCTGAATTATAGAGGTTGGGCTCACCACATTAAGAGCAAACAATTTTGTCTCCACCTCCTTCCAAGGTATAGGCATGTTTGCAGATGCCCAGCCACCAAAGAAAAGCTACAAAACAAAATATATATTTATAGAAAAGACAGCGCAATAACATCACAAATCTACCAAGTTATAACAAACAAATAATGTGCCCATAAAAAGAAATGCAAAAAATATGCCTGGTTGATTCTCGGGATGGATTATCACAATGGTACTAGCGCATTACTACTTAGAAACTATTGAAAATACTGTCATTAAAGAACACTACATCTCCTTGATGGTTAACCCCAAGAATGAAGACATATTTTTTTTGATAAGCAAGAATGAAGACATATAATGGGCAACAATATAATATACAGATTGTTTCAAGAAAAACTCCTAGCATGCCAGTATACATCTCTAGTCTGTCGCATGACTGCAATAAAATAAGGTGACATGTTCAGATTGTGTATATATGTGTGTCTACTACTCTACTGCAGAAGCATATACAGGTCGACTAGAAAGATTCCAGCCTATATATGTTTATCAAGCACATTAGTTCATGCAAAATTCTTTATCTATGTACAGAATCAATATCATCAAATATGAAACTCATGCACTAGATTTATAGTAAAAAAAAGAGTTTCAATCAAAGATGTCCACTTGCAGTCTATGAACTTTAAAAAATAAAAAAAATTAGCACCTTTTGTACAAAAGTAGCTGGTCTTAAAAGATGGCAAATATCCACCATTAGTTCTACAAGATTCATCCTGAACTGAACGAGGCCATCAGGTAGATCAAGCGCTCCACTATCGTCATTATATGTTGAATCATCCACCTGTGGAGAACACAGTTTCAACGTATTCATATCATTTCTTTTAGAAAATTAAACATGCAATAGAAGAAAAATCATAACTTTCGCCAAAAACATTCATTTATAGTTGTCGAGAGGCAAAATAATGAATCATCAAGATTTTGATGCCCACTAAACAAAATCAATCATTGAAACTGAATATGGGTCAATAGGAAAAGGTCAAGTAAAAACCTGAGCGCGCAACAAGAGAGCATCAACTAATGCTGAAAATACAGGAAAAAACATGTCTTCCACATGCTTCCTATTTGCAGCTTCTGCATCAAGACCAAGAATATAGCTAGCAAGGCCAGACCTAAAAGAGAAGATCAAACAACCTCATAGTTACTACACTATAAATATGACACAAAAGACGTAGAAGTTCAAATAGCATATGAACCCTTGGAAACTTCACAGAAAGATTTCAACACAGCGGCTGACTTCACAAAAACTGTTTTGCAAATGTAGTAAGGGACCACCAACAACACAGGTACTGAATCATGAACTCTCAAATTTCCACCATTGCTGGCACCACTTATTACCCACCCTCACCACTTTCTTGCAGTTGTCATTACCCTAGATGACATGCGTTAATCCATTTGATATTGCCATCCAAACTTATATTTGTTACTCTTCCATCTATCTATTTTGTTTTTCTTTTTTGCTTTAGGGAGTTCATTATCATTGTTAATCTACAATTGCCAAAAATAGTGCCAAAAAGTATTTGACATGAATCAGAATATAACCTTCTAGTAGGACAACTGGACCTGGAAATTCGAAAAATAACATGAAAATTTATGCATGCAAGGTAGTACTTAGGTGAAATGCCACCAGATCATGGTGTTTGAAAGCTTCTTTTAGATTCCAATCTACCAGAATTTCATCAGAAACTATCTGTATACAAAAACCAGTGCTTGATACTCAAGCTAAAGCCAGCTTTGGTATTAAAAAAAAAAATAGATTAGTCATTTCAGAAGCATCCTATTTCCACTTGAACATAAGAGTTTGAATGAAGAAACATCATGGAACAAATGTAAATAGAAGTACCAAAGCTGCAAAGTTGAGTCTGCGATCTCCCAGTCTTCACTTGGAAATGCCACGCAGCTGCCAATATGAGGTCAAACTTCAGTATGAATACCAACAAACTGGAAGGCAAGAGGAGGTCTGATCTAATCAAGCAATGCATTTCAAAAATTACAGGAAATCAGCAATAAAAATCGGTCACTATACTGAAAACCATGCTTAAAGATTGAAGAATCGCGTGTATTCATTCTGATTCAAAGGTACGGATCTTTTAATAGGTTTATGTCATACTTAATTACTGAAGCAACTTTAAATCCACATAAAAAATCATAGATGCCCAGCCTTGAGCAGAGAGCATATGTGGGCTCTTGGGGGACCATGTAGCATGTTGAATTCCAAAAGGAATAGTCACAAAAATCTTGATGATGAAATTTCTTGCCCTGTAAAATATAGAGAAAAAAATTTACATTTGGAAAGTTAAAGTTTGAGATATACCTAAGGAGAGCATCAGCCAGCGCAAGTGCCTCCGCACTTGCATCTACAATTAGAGCTGGTGCCTAGCGTACAGTAAACAAGTGGTTAGAGTTTACGAGAGATTAGGTTATGCATAAGGCATAAGCATCAATGCACTGCAACATAAAATTATCCGAACAACTGTTTATTAACACAAGAAACGAAAAAAGCTTTAAAAAGTACATCATAATTGCAGAAGAAGAAAAAAGTTAACTACTTACCGCCTGTCCAATTTCAGACAATAGCAACGCAAGACCCCCAATTACTTTCTCATCTCCATTAGTTAGAGCTGGCAGAAGTAGTGCTTCTTTAAGAAAATGCACTCTGCATAACAAAATCTGGGGTATGCCCTACAAGAGCAAGAGCAATCCAAAATAGATAAATGGTTCAAATTAAAAGCTGCATTAAGTTTGTGAAGACCAGCATACATAAATATACTCAAGAGCAAGCACATACACAAGTAAGAAACTACCTCATGTCGACCAACAAGTTCAACAAGAACTTCAATGGCCAGATCAAAGGAAGATGGAACCTATAACCAACAATAAAAAACAAATAGGGTGTGTTATTCTGACCAATCTAAAATACTTCAAAGTAACCATGAGCACAGAATAAAACAGAAATTAAAAATATATACCTGCAAAGAATTAAATACAAAATTAAGAAGAGGATGTGCTGGCAATGAGGCATGGGGAATCTCAGAAAAGCACCCAGCTCGAACCTGATAACAAGACCAATATTACTATATGAAACCAAAAAAATTCAACCCTTTGTATTCATGTAAAACTATAAGTGTGCGTAATTTAGACAGAACAATCATTTTTGAAGCCACAGCAAAAGTTCAAAGCAATGCTAACACTTTAGGCAGCAAAGATGGGAATGTTCCATTATGTGGTGAGATTATAAATAAGTGTTCATAATTTAATCATACAATTTAGCATTTGGAACTTTTTTGACACTATCTTACCCAACTAAGTAAGCAACGCAGAATTTTCCTGTTCCTATCGTGTAGTTCTATACCACCATCAAGCCTTTTCTCAGATTGCTGCAGGAGGAACTCAAGAACAATAGAAGTATGGGAAAGAAGCTGCTATGAACAAATGAAAATGTGACATTAGTGAAGGATTGGGGCAAAAGGGAGATAAAGTGGAGCAAAGCAAGTGGAATAGGTTCACAAAAATAAAACAAAAATCCTAAACCTCTTGGCCGTACTGGCTTCTGCAGGCTGAACTTATTTTACCATCAGCAATTTGATTATCAATAACTTCTTCTGGCAAAACAGTAAGCATCTCCAAGACTGCAACGTTGCCATCATCCTGGCTCTGCAGATTCTGGAGGCTGTAAAAGAGTTGCTCAATGGGTTTCCTATGCTCAACAGCACGAAGTATAAGGGCAGACAGTGCAAGGCAGATTTGTGTTAGGAGCTGTCATGAAGATAAAATTAAATTTATTAAAAATCTCTTAGATTAAGTTCTAATACAGCATCATATATAAATAAATAAATAATGAAGCACCTGAGGAGGGCCAGAACTATATCTTTTAGCAGCCACTAGAAGGGCATTCAGCAAAGCATCTTTAGCTGCTAATTGTAAATAATATCCTTCATTTTGAATCTGTAACATAACAGAATATGTCAACACATGTAAAAATCAAATAGGCTTGCATGGATGGAAGATATATTTACACTTATTTCTCATCTTTCAACCCTAACCCACTCAAAAACAGCTCAATCCTTCAGACCTTCACAGTACACAGCCTAAAAACATCAAAAAGCAAACAAAGTCCAAAAAATAATCAATCGAACAGACATGCACTGAAGGAAGATAAATTTACAGTTTCATTAAGACTCTGCTTCTCATTTCTGAACCCTAAATCCCTCGAACCGCACCTTCCAGAACAGTAAACAGCTCAAAAACTAGCAAAAAAAAAAACACACAATCAAATAGACATGGATTGTAGGAAGTTAAATTCAAACTCATTTCGATTCCATTTCTCATCTCTCAATCCTAAATCTTTCAACCGCACCATTCAGTGAACTACACTGCCTAAAAACTATCAAAAATCTATACATACTATAAAAGCAGAACCAAAATAGAGGTTTATAATGCATATTAGAGTGCCACCTCATCAATCTTATTTTTGGCATGTAATTTTATTTAATTATAAAACTACCAAAAAGAAGAA
>JAYMTK010003075.1:0-12789 GCA_036897405.1 Pelargonium myrrhifolium | reverse complement strand
AACACATCCTAAGCCCTTCAATCCCTTCCATAATTTTTCAATCTCCATTGTTAGCAAGCAAAACAATTGGAAGAAGATATAGTTAAATATTAATTGATGCGACAATTCTTCTCTTGTCTGGATAAAGCATGTTGATCTCTTTCAACAAAATTTGTAGATGTAAGTGTTTGATTTATCCGAATATTTTCCACACGAAAAGAACGCACTTAAAATGTAATAGTATGAAAGTAAGTTAACCAGGTTTACCTCATGTAACTCACAAGTGTATGTTATTTTGTACTTCCGCCCTTAAGGGATATTTATAGGAGTAGCTCCTTGATTCTTATTAGTGGAAAGAATGTTGTAAATTAGATATGTTGAATCAAGATATACGTGATTCAAATGAGTTTTTTGAACTGAATCATGGGGACCGTAGACATGATCTTTTCGACTGCAAATCAAAATGTATGCATGCATCAACTTAGACTAAATTGTGCTAAAATTAAATGAAAATGTGCCAAAACGAGTCAATGGACGGATGAACCGACTGGGACGTGCCCATAGCCGTGTGATCTTGACAACGACTATGTGCTAGTTTGGGCACGCACATTAGTTTTCTATTCCTTCAATTTTTTTTTGTTATAATCATTCGTACGATTAATGTTGTGGGAATTCAAAAAACTGCACAACAAACGATATATATATATATATACACACATATATATGTATATATATATTATTTTATTAATTCAAAATCTGATTCGCTCCGACCTAATCCACTACAACAATTATTACTTTTGGTGACAACCAAAATTAAACTGTCACCAAAAGTCTCATCCACAC
Source organism: Pelargonium myrrhifolium (assembly GCA_036897405.1). Lineage (NCBI taxonomy): Eukaryota > Viridiplantae > Streptophyta > Magnoliopsida > Geraniales > Geraniaceae > Pelargonium > Pelargonium myrrhifolium. The sequence goes on along the minus strand of JAYMTK010003075.1, from coordinate 11,967 downwards.
CATATTAAACCTCACAAGAGTTGGACTCACTTCTTGTTTGACATAGAAAAAAGTCCAACAGGTGAGAAATGAGTTGTTGTCCTAGTATTGATGTTTTCTGTGACACACTTTCTATTGCTCAAAAGTCGTGCTTCCATGACAAATCTTGCCTGTCATGCACTTTAAATTTTTCGTGACAAAATCTTTGATGACATTAGTTACTGACTTTTCTTGACAAAATATGTGTTTCAGCGACGGAATAAACTGTCGCGAAAAATAAAAATTTTCGTAATGTAATAAGAGTCGAACAGAACAGACGATGCCACGTAAAAATATGTATTTTATTTTATATAAGATGAATGTGTGAAAAATATGAATCTAGTAGAAAAATGAGTGAAGCAAGCAAGGTAAGGAAGGGGGGCGGTTGGGTGAAAAGAGGGGGGGTGTGGATGACGGAAGAAGGAGGGACCCACCAATTGATTTGTTTGCCAATGTAGTAACATGGCCTGTTTTCTATATTACACCAATTTATTCACCTCTCTACCATCTCTTTCCTCCTCCAACATTCATGAACTTACATGTTGTGCCCATTTTAGTATTCCCCCCTTTTATTTATTTATTACCACTAATATACAATATCTCTTCACACTCTTCCACTTCTTTCCATATAAAATACACTACCAAATCTGAAAAAGGAGAAAACAAGCCCTCTTCTTCATGAGTGATCATCTATCTCATATCATGATAAGAATTTTTACACTGAAAATAATGATTGAATTTTCTCATCACGCAAAACCTTAAAGTACTCTGCTTAGTACTCTCTCTCTCTCTCTCTCTCTCCACATTCATTGTCATATCTGTAGCTCACATCAAATAGTTCCCACAGTTTCCACATCAAACCCATAATCATCACTCCCTCTCCAATCTCCACACAACACCATCAAAAATGTCTATAAACCATTTCTCTCCAGACCTTCCAGATACACTCTGGTGGACACAACACCAACACCACATCATGGACCCCAACCCCCACAATAATAACACCTCTTCTAATTCAAAACAACAACAACAACAACAACAAAGAGAAACACCTTCTTGGACCTCTCACCACCACCACCACCACCAGCAACAGCTCTACCACAGCCAAGTCTGGCTCAATTCCCAGCAATCAGCCTCCATGCTTATTCGAAACCCGAACCCATCCCACAGTTTCAATCTCAACCATAACAACGTAGGAGACGAGGACGAGGTTCTTGAAACCACCGAGGACGACAACAACAACAACAACAACAGTGGAGTCGAAGCGGTGGTTGAGAAAGAGTCGATGTTCGAGAAGCCGTTGACTCCGTCCGACGTCGGCAAGCTCAACCGCCTCGTGATACCCAAACAGCACGCCGAGAAGTACTTCCCACTCGGCGGCGACTCGAGCGACAAGGGTCTGCTACTGAGTTTCGAGGACGAGTCAGGCAAGTGCTGGAGGTTCCGCTACTCGTATTGGAACAGCAGTCAAAGCTACGTGTTGACCAAGGGATGGAGCCGGTACGTGAAGGAGAAGCAGCTCGACGCCGGCGACGTCGTTTTGTTCGAGCGGCACCGCACCGACGGCGACCGCTTCTTCATCGGCTGGAGACGCCGCAGCGCGGCCCAGCCCGAGACGGTGGCGCAGCCTAGCAACAGCGTTGCTGCGCCGAGTGGGGAACAGTGGACCAGGGTGTACTATTCTGCGCATCCTTATCCTACGCATCCTGGTCATGCTCATGGGCCTCAAGTCCCATACCAACCTGACTGTATTCATGCAGGTATATATTTGTTCACATTATCAATTAATGTATTTTTTTTATAAAAAAAATTGTATATAAGCAGTGCCCATAATTATACATAGAAGTGCGTGAAAAACACCCTCCAATTAGTTTGGAGCAATGTGGTTGGAGGCTGTCTGCATCCACCAAAAACAGTAATCACAGCAACCTGGTCCCCTCCCCGTGGTCGGCGCGTGGGTGCAACGCGCTGCTTTGGTTTCTATTTTTGTTCTATTTACAACTTGCATTGTAGCTAAAAATGGGAATCCTCAGACTCTTACCACTCCAGTTACTAACTTACTTACTACCGTAACTTAATTTGTCTTTTACTGAGAATTAGTACATAAAATTGAGATTAGATGCACGTGGTGAAATGTGACAGGCAACGGGGCCATTGTTCCGACAACAGTACCGGCAGGGAATTTGAAGAGGTTGAGGCTGTTTGGGGTCAACTTGGAGTGCCAGCTCGACGACTCCGAACCATCCACGCCCGATGGCTCGTCCTCTTTGTCGAGCCAGGGTGCGACCCACTACAACCACTATTACTCGAACCACATGGTGAGTCATTAACTTAACTAAGCCAATTTTGTGATTAGGTTATTATTATTATAATTCTGTTTCCTCTAATCAGACAGATTAGTCCTTTTTCAAAAATAATAATATTATAAAAAAGTTTTTAGTATTGATTGAATTTTATTAGGGTCACATCAGTGGAAAAAAGAGATAATTAAATTGTGTTGACTTTGACGGAAAATGAGGTTGGTTCCTGGTTGTTACTTGTTACTGTATGTGACCATATTTACCTAACATGCCATTTCCAGACTGGATTGCATTAATTGACGGTGGTCAACTCTTGGGTCATTAATTATGATTTCATTAAGTATGTGTTTATGATAATTATTAGTAGGTGAGAAATTGATTAGCATAAATAAATAAATAATAATATTTGCAGGATAGGAGTTTCTCTGGAGATATGAACCAGCAGCAGCAGCAGATGAGAAATGAGAGAGGATAAGATATGTGGATTTGACATCTCTGCCCTCCATTTGACTTCATGAACAAACCCACACTACACTTGGCATAAATGGATCAAAGAAAGGACTCTCATTTTTATTTTTATTTAGGAGAAGAAGAAAAAAAAAACATGTTTTGAGAAAGGATATATAGTGGTGAGGAGGGTGGGTTGATGACGTCATCATAGAGTTGAAGTGAAAGATAAGAGGAATCTACTTGGGTTACTGTTAGGATTCTGCCTGGAGATTTTTCTTTCATAAATGAGAGAAAGAGAAGTTATAAGCTAAGCTAGTATGGTGTTGCTGGGTGACAGCCAGGTAGCTTTAACAGTCCTTTTCCTCATTTTTCTACAGTCTTGTGTTCTTGTAGCTAACAATCTTTTTTAGCTCATTAGAGGAAAAAGAAAGAGCACATCTTGTTAATTAATTCCCTTTTTTTTTTTTGTATCAAACAAATAGTGTAATTTGTTGCAACTCACAATGAGGAAAAACAAATCAGTCAATTACTATATCCATATATGCATGTGATCGTGAACTATGAACGATGTATTGTCCATGATGAAACTTATTTTGTCGTAACAATTAACATTATAGTTGACAGTTCAAATATTGATCATACTTCAACAAACCTAATATTGGTGTTAGTGTCGTGCCACATGTATTTTACAAGTTTAACATAAATGAAATAATTAATAATTATATTGAATTCTCCAACACGAATATAACTGTCCAGACACGTTAAAATCATACAAGTGTTTCGTCCACAAAAGAACACTCAACAGTGAAGTCCTTGTGGTCCAAATACCAGTTGAAGCCTAGCCCACTGATATTGAGCTCCTCTTTTCAACCGCACTAAGGAGAAATTTTTTCCTAATCAGGACAAGCTAACATAGTTTGGTAAGACAGTAGTGAACCAACCAACCACTCAAATTCATGTGAAAATCTCAACTTTCCATTGCAATAGCCAACATGCATGATTTGATTCCAGTTGTTGGCCATGACTTGAATGCTAAAAAACTTCAAAGTTGAAACCACAATCTACCTTTCTAATCTCTGTGGGTCTATGAACTGTACACATTTTTGCTAACAAAACGTGCTTGAAACTCATTGAAATCATCCCCATATGCCTAGTCCTGCCCAAACCTTCACAATGGTCCCAAAAGGTTGTGGAATAATTGGGCTTCAGAGATCATTACATCCCAACAAGCAAGCCTCAAACTTTAAAGGCCTAAGCACCATATATGTATGTCTAAACCAGAACTAGCAGTTCGTACTTATGCGTCGTGTTGAAACTTGAAAGTTTGTATGTTGCGCGTTCCAACACGATTTCATCCAAATTCCTCGGGCTATTCATGATTTCAATCATACCTTATCCCATGTGGTGAAGTTCAAGATTCCAAGTCCCAATAAGTCCCACTCCAGGTTCACCAAACCAGAACAGGAAAATTTCAAGTTCTGTTCCCTACTATCATTGCTTGAACCCATCAGAGAAGTGGGTTATTTACCAGGTATAGTATCCACTCCTGCCAAAATACAGTAACACATCATTATTAAACAACCACTAGATCCCTGGAGTGGGTTGTTGCTGAAACAGTAGCTCTCTGCAATCTTACAAATGTCAATCCTGCAAATGACCTAACCCTTATCCTCTTTTTACATATGACAACATGAGACTCCATAATCCATGAAAGATGTGACCCATCATCAACAATTATAGTGTACTGTGAGACACAGGTTTTTACCTAATTTCATATGCCAGCCAAACACCATAGCAGAGACAACATGTTAGTCAGTACAGAGTAGCTAGTTAGGGACTAGTACATGGTTTCTTCAGCTAGTTAGTGTGATGTGTTGAATACAACTTGCATGTGAGTGAGTGAGAGAAAGAGAGATCTAATGATAATATGGAAGGCAGGTGAATCAACAAAAGGTATCGAGGAAAATCCTTTACCTGTGCAAATAATGAAATGCAGTGACAAGTGAATGATCTGAGGTCCACAAAGATTCAGACACCAAGATATAGCCATTGACCTCTGCAAGACATGGCCTCCAATGTTTTAGTGGCTCTACAAGTAGGAAGAGGGTCCTCAGATATGTGTTACTGTTTATCATTGGGCTTGAGGAGGTAATGGCCAATCAAAGTACCAAAGAGACTCCTGTATAATAATTCAACCCATACATGCCTCAGTACAGTACTAATATAGAAAGATCATGTGACCATTCTTCATTCCACTTACCTTTTGTCCTATCAATGTGACCCTTTGGGTCTCTTCAATCAAGCAAGATCTCCTGAGGAAAATATACAAGCAGCATGGATGTTAGAGATCAATATTGACAGCTCTAATCAACTAAAGAATAATTGATTACAAGAACCTTAAAATTTTAATAATAGCAACTAAAAGTGATTATAATTTGGAAAGATATGCATCCTTGTAGATTAATCACTATAAAAGCAACAAATGTCTGCCTGTCCTTTTGAAACAAGAGACACATATATGCATGATCTTCTTGATTCCTAGTGCAAGAGAGGATCCATCAAAGATTTGCACAATAGGGAACTAATCTAAGCATCATGCAAAAGACAGAAGACTTAAATTAAGGTCCATATGCAAGAAAAAATCATAGGCAAAAGCAAACCCCGGTGATTCAGGAGGCAGCAGCTGGTTTGTGACAACCCCACCAAGGATATGACTTGACAGAGAAGCCCAACAAAACAGTAGCTCTTCCTCAAAATAATAAGAACTAAAAAGGGCCAGGTGGCACCACACAATAATATCCCTCATGATCATAGATTAAAGCTTCATTAACAAGTGCCATGGGACAAAAGTAGTACCCAACTTCCTGTGGCGGGGCCTTGAGGAACTCCCTTTAGTCTCTACATCGTGCTAGTCATGTTCACTTCCCTATCTCTATCTCGGTACAGTGTATCCCTAGAATCCAAGTAGTCACCCACACATCTTATAAAAGTAACGAAACCTAATTTGTTCACCACAAACATCTTCTCACAAGCAACAACTCATATTTTGCCACATCTGGTTCAATGTTAAATTGATAGTTCCTCCAAAGTTCAGCCCCACAGATTCCCAAGATCCTGCCGAAGGCCAAAATAATCCCCCACATAGAAGAAAAGTAACTTTACATTGAAGAATCTTACAAATTGGACCGAAGAAGTCCTTTTCCCATTTCATCGAAATTAGTGGATGAAACAGAAGTTCCAATTCAAACGGTTACACAATCTCTTCATGTAAAACAAGTTAGCACAGAATTCGCCAGATTTTCTTCTACTTTTACAAAACAACTTAGATCTCTATTTATTGGTAAGACTATTTTAATACAGTACACAATCAAGAATTGGGCCTTCTAGGGAATCATTTGACTGCTAGAGATCTTTCATATATTATCATAGGTATCAAGCTGAGGGGAAAAATAACAATAATTAAAAGAAATAAAATGAGGCAAAAAGCAAACAGAAAATCTCCCCCAACAATAAGCAAAGCTTGTAATTATTTACCGTTTAACAAGGCTGAGAAACTTCCACAAGCACCAACAGCAGTTGCTAATGACCCTTCAGTTGGATGATAAAGGTTATGGCCGCTATCTTACATAAATTGCACTGCCTCCTTTTCAGAACCTCCTATTTGTGCTCCTCAGATAACTTACCTAGATTATTTTTGCAGAGCCGAAAAGGAAATAAAGTAGGCAGCATTTACTAAGCCATACACAGATAGTTGATCATTTATGAAGTAAATAGTCCAGCAGATAATTTTATCATTGAAGTATAAGGCACAAATCATGTGGCAGAACAATTCGCACTGGTAATGGATTTTAGTATCTTAAGAGATAATATATATACACACACACACACATACACACAAAAGATCGTGACATACATTCATTATGCTCCAATTATGGCTTACAGGATTGGATTTGACAAACCTTGCTGCTGATTTCTAACAAAGCCATAGAAAAACTCTCAACTTGTATCAACAACTGATACAAGATTGTCATGTATAAGAGGCCAAGTTGAGTTTTTGAGTGCGTGCCATCTTGTCAAGCTTTGGACTCTTCCTTCTCCTTCTCCACGATTTTTCGGACGCCTTCTTGAACCCTTGAATAAAACTTCTCAGAGCATCTTCATACGTAGAAGCTTTAGTCACACGCACTGTAAAGCAAGCCTAATTGCTTTCATTCCTCCTCTGGCAGCAACAGCTATCAATTTCATTGCCAGCCATAGATATTGAACTATTGTCAGATCACAGCATAGAAAATTAAGAGTTTCAAAAATGGAATAAAAAATGATGATAGATATTGAAAGCAAACATGTCTGTATTTTTCCTTTTCTATTTGATAGACTGGGAAACAATATTTTAGCTAAAAAGAAAACTTATATTCATTTCCAAATGGGATTAGTTAGAGTTTAGACCTTTAGGACAAACAAGAAACTAACAGTAGGATAATTAAATGAAGTGGCAGGCCAAGCACCATGTAAGAACCAGCAAATCAAATCAAAACTGATTACATACATTGTTTGAATTTAGAAGTTAGGCCTTTAGGTAAGTAGTTTGTGATGATATATATTCATGCTACTACCTTACGAGATTGAAAACCATTGTGTTAACCAGTAACCGTTGTTGTTAAAAGTTAAAACTGTTATTCCCAATGTTTTGAAATAAGTGTCATTATACTAAATTTGGGTGTCTCCATATAAGTACTCCCTCCGTACCAAAATAAATGTCATGTTTCACTTACACTTTTGTCCCAAAATAAGTGTCTCGATTCCTTTTTAAGGAGTTAGTTATATATGACGTATCAATAGTTCCCTATAATAAGCTAGTTAATATCCATTAAGTTTGGTACAACACATATGCATGGGGATAGAAGATCAACACTAACTTCTTAATTTTTCTCAAAATAGAAAGCACAACACATATTTTAGGACGGACGGAGTATTTGTTTTCCCTTTCGAGAAAGAATTTATGTTTGGATTACCAATAATATTCTTTCAATAAGTTACTTATAATCACATGAGTTTGTTTAAGGCACATGGGAGAAAGTCAGTCATTAATAAAATTGTCAATTTGTCATTAATATTTGCATAAAGGTCAAATATGACTCCACATTGATTCAACTTTTAATTATCTTGAGGGATCAATACGTTCATAGGCCTCACATATGATATCTAAAAAGACCCAAGAACAGAATATTATAGAACAAAATGATACTCATCATATCTAGAGGTGTCAATTTGGATTTCAGATCAAAGTTTAGTGTAAAATGTGTGGATTCGTGCTAATCTTCCCAATCCACTCCATATTTTCATAGGATAAATCCGACCCGACCCATACATTGGAATGATTGGATTGTTTTTAAGTCGGATTGGATTTCGAATGTCAGCGTGTTTGGATCCAAAATGCCCGCTCTACATACACCTAGTAATTTAATAGGGCAAAGTGCTTCGAATAAATCTAGTTTACATAACATCTACAGATTTTCTCTAATAGTATAGATCTTACATTAAGAGTGGATGATTTGACAACAATTGACAATTAAAGCATTGCAAGGTTCATTGGCTCACAATCTACATACCCAAATTAACAAATGAATGATCTTTCAGAAACAAAAACAAACAATCATGAGATTTCTAATCACAATCAAATAAATACAAAACCCCACAATCTCATACCAAAAAAAAACTACGAGATTAAATCATAGGTTGCTTACCGAGATCCTCCCATGTCGTAGGCTCGTCCTCTTTGGTTGCACTCATTTGAAAAAGCGCTCGTTCCATGTGAGCTCTGGGCGCTCCTTCAGAAACCACGAAGGGAATGCGATTTCTTTGAGATTGTGGCCACTGAGAACGTACACTTTCCTGTTTCCAAAATTTTCCAAAATTGAGGTATTAACATTTCTTAGATCAACCGAGAAGCTAATGAATGAAGAAATTGTTTGGTGAATTGCCTCAGAGAGAGCGAGAAAAGCGATACCGGCGACGTGTTGCTCCGGCTTAGTGTCTATGGCGAACGGTTTCTCTGTACTGATTCTGAAGAGTGTAGATTTCAGAGACCAAAATGTGTCCACGATTTACCGTTGCGTGTTATGGCCTAAACACGACATGTCGTTTGAGTAAAACTACAACAGTTTATTTTTTTTTAGAGAATATTTCTTTTTTTTTTTTTTTTTTTTTTGATGAAACTAATATATTAAGGATTAAGAACCAGAAGAGGGCATAACTGCCTCTTCACCATCAGTAGCAAGAGTAGTATTACAATCCACATCAAGCAAAACATAACAACCCATAGGAGGGGAACATAAAACCAAATTACAATAGGGCGTAGTAAAACAATGACGAGCTAAAAAATCCGCCACCCGATTAGCTCGACGGTTAACAGACAAAAGGATGAAATCATCAAAAGCCTCCATACTATCCCTGCACTCCAAAATCAAAGCACGGAGATGATGATTAGTGCAATCCTTAAGATAAAACAAGTCCGATATAACAGTAGTATCAAACTCAAAGACGATCTTCTTAAAATCCAACTTCACACCCAGCTTAATGGCTTCCAAGAAGCCTTTCATCTCTGCCCAGATACTATCAGACCAACCAACAGAGCAACTGTAACCCCCTAACCACTGACCTTTATGATCTCTAGCAACACATCCAACACCACACAAACCTGGATTGCCTCTACAACTGCCATCAGAATTAATCTTAACCCAAGAGTTAGGAGGGGGGATCCAACAGGGAGGTGGGAGCCTCAAGTTACCAGAAGAAGAAGACACAACAGGGAGAGAAACCAAGGGACCATTATTAGTGAGAAAATAAAACTCAGAGACCAAGGAAACACATTTAAAAGCAACAGCATCAGGGGGTTCTCTAAGATCAGCAAAAAGAGATTTATTTCTATTCAACCAGATGCACCAGCATCCATACGGAAAAATAGAATTCCAAGGAAGACCAAAAGAAGACATCGAATCATTATGTAAGTTGAAGAAGAACCAATGTAAAAAAGGGAGGTTAACAGCATCCAAAGGCAACCCAATTTTTATCCAAATCCATGAAGCAAAATGGCAAGTTCTAAACAAATGGTCAATATCTTCATTATGACAAAAACACATGTGGCAAGAAAGATCATCCAAAGGCACTCTAACATTAACAAAAACTTTAGTGGCAGTAGCTTTGTGAAAGCACAACCAAGCAAAAAATTTAATCCTTTCATGACAGTTTATAGACCAAACCAGCTTCCAAGGATTAGGTAAGCAACTCGAAAAAACATCCAAAGAAGGACTTAAACCAACCTCCTTCTCATGAAAACAGTCATAAGCAGAACTAATGGAGAACTTACTAGACTTATTAGGCAGCCAAATAGGAGAATCAACAAAAGAAGAATTACTCAAGAAAGGGACAGCCAAGATTTTTAAAACACAATTCAGAGAAAGATGAAAGGAAATGTTCTGAAAATTCCAATTCTCCTGATCATCCCACAAAGCACTGACCAACAAAGTGTCTTCATATATAAAGGAGCTGCTTGGTCCATTGTGATTTAGGAATGCATATATAACATTTATCTGTTTTATGCCTATATATGTTGTTTCCTCTTCTTCTATTGGAGCTTGTTGGATTCCCCTCCTTCAAAATAGGTCAATAGTAGCTCAAATGATTATTGTGCTAAGAATTCGGGATTGAGTGGTGTTGGGGTAATAGGTAGAAATTGTACGAACCAGATTCATTAGTTGGATGCAAGGTTAGCAAAGATTTAAGTTTTTCAAGGAACTATGGTGTGTTTGGGAACCAACATTTCATTTGAAATGCTGGATTTCAGTCAAATGAGGTGTTTGGTAACCTCAAGAATTTGGATTTGGATTTGACTCAAATTCAATATCATTCAAAACATGCTTATAACATGAGATTTCAAATGACAACTTCTACCTTTTCATTTGAAATTCTATGATTTGCCAAACATTATATTTGTATTTGAAATACAATATTTCAAATCCAGAATTTCAAATGACGAATTTCAAATCAAATCCATGTTCCCAAACGCAACCTAATTTTATTTGACATTTTGAATTGTAACAAATTTATTTTCAAAAATGTGACACTATAGTTGCCACTGACATCTTTTATTAATTTGATTGAAGTTCTAATTTTTTGAGAACTCTTATTATTCACGGAGTGCTTAGAAATAAAATGTTGCGCTTAGAGGACTTTACATTGATTCACTACGTGTGTAATATGGTACTGACATAGAACCAAAATTGTAGTAATTTGATTTGCAGATCTCGAATATTCATACGAATGATAAACCTTCATACAATTGATTGAAATATTGACTGCAAAAGTGGAACAAATAAACTCGCTCTTGCTCTCTTCATCTTCTGACGCGCGGCAGTAGTCCTAAACAAAACTTACATACTCATAATGAAAAAAATAAGTTTCAACAAGGAAAGACAAACTTCCAATAATGGAAGACAAACAAAATTTAGAACTAACAAAACTACTGAAATACGATTCAATACAGAAAAACATGAAAACAATCAATCTACCTGTAGTAAACATATTTTCACAACTAGCATGTGGAGAAGGCGCAGATGATGTCGCGGTGCCTGCAAGTGGATCGAATATGTAGAGCCATAAGTGATGTTGAATCCAACGGAAGAACAACCTTAATCAAGTCGAATCTGTTGAATTTATACGTATTCAATAACTAATACGAGTAAAAGAAAGATTGAACCACGATCAATAAAAGATCGACAGTGGTTCAAAGAGAAATTTTTGAGGAAGAACAAAAGACAATGGGTAGGGTTTCCAGATAGGAGATATGAATAGTATTTTCCTTCTTGGTATCTTTCAATTAAGAGATAATTGCAGATACCCCCTCAAACTTTGAAGGTTTTGCACATAAGCCCCTGAACTTTTTCTATTAGCATATAACCCCCTCAACTTGCCCACAACCCTTTTACGCCGTTAAAATTTTAAGTTTGTTGTAAAATGACCATAATACCCTTATATTTTTAATTATTTATTATTTTCAAAAATTAAAAATTAAAAAAATAAACCCCTAATCTCCTATCACTCTCATTTTCTCTCATCTCCCACAAACTCCTTTCAAACTCACCAATCTCTTTTCACTCTCACCTTCACCACCACCACCACCACCAATCTCCACCTCCGCCTC
>JAYMTK010003074.1:0-12789 GCA_036897405.1 Pelargonium myrrhifolium | reverse complement strand
TAACTGTTCGAAATTCCCAAATATGGGACTGCAGGAGGCGTTCATCCAAAGAGGGGTGTGTCGCGTGTTGCGAGCCTGGGGCTGGTTCCCCTCCTTTAACGTATGTGGTGACGGTATACCAAGTCGGCCTTAAGCAGATATGTGCTATTTAGATAGGTTTATTTGTTTGTATTTATTGATAGGGATGTATTTTTATTTCAATTGAATGAATGAATGTTGAGCTTTTTACACTTGTTTTTTTTTAAAAAAAAATGTCATCAACAATTCATGTATAACTAATTTGTTTAAAAAAAACGAAAGAAGAAGATGATACTCATTTTTGACACACAAATGTAATAGAAATATTTATTAGGGAGTATTTTATTTAAGCTTTTATCTATTTATTATTTATATTTTCCAGAATCTGTGCTTCTCATTCAGAGCCACTAGTCATTGTAATGTAACTCGTAATCCAATCCCAAGCCTCTGGTTCTCTCTACTCGTCATCTTCCTCACCACACCACACCACACCACACCAACAAATCTCTCTCTCTCTCTCTTCTCCCAACGGCCATGCTTCGTCTCACCCTTCACCACTCAAAAATTCATCATCTCTAAACTGTCTCCGAGACCAACCCAAGCCATGTCTCCTGCGCCCACCACCCACCCATCTCTCTATTCTTCACCCCCATTGCTCAGAAACCCACCTCCCTTTTCTCTTCCCAAGCTCTTTACTTCCACCAAGACCTTCTCTTTCTTCGCCACTACTTCTACTTCACTCTCTTTCTCCAATACCCACCTCATAAAGCCCTCCACTTTCGTTGTAAATGCCTCGGAAAGTGAGTCCCCAGAGCCTGAGCTTTACGAGGAGTACGAAGTGGAAATTGTGCAGCCGTACGGCCTGAAGTTTTTCAAGGGAAGGGATGGTGGGACTTACATTGATGCCATTGCACCCGGAGGCTCGGCTGACAAGACCAAGATGTTCACTGTTGGTGATAAAGTGCTTGCCACAAGGTTTCACTTTTCATAATTCTCAGTCTTTTCTGTCAATTGTAGATTTTACGAGGATTTTGGTTTTGGGCTTATGTATAATCTGTTTGCTTGTGTCTATAATTTATTAATATGATTAAAATGTAGATCTGTTCAAACAATTAAGGGTCACTTTAGCTAATTAATTAGTGATCTCAAAGAAGATTTTTGGGTGATAGGTGCTAGATAGGTATTTACATAGGAGATACTCCCTAGCAAGGGAAGAGGCGCCATTTGTCGGTATTACCGGCAACTTTTTTCTATTGTTAAAAAAAAATCATATTGTATGGTTTCTTAGTAATCTTAATGGTATAAGGAATGTGCATTGTAGAAGATACTCAAGATTGAGTTCACAGCCAGCTAAGTCAAGGACTATAGTGAATGTGCTGGTCTAGTGCTTTAGGTGCTTTGATGATTAGGTGATGGCTGATTTATAGCTTAGTGTTGATTTGTAGTTAGTTTGCTAGATAATCCACCCCATGGGAAGTCTATAGATTTAGCATTCTTAACCAAATACAGTTCAAGTATTTTTTAATTTTATTGATGATTGAGATGTGTTTTATGGTATTCTCTAGCATTGTTGTATACATAGGACCTTTAGTTCTTAAAATTAAGTTGTGCATTCTTATCTCGACTGTGAAGGAGTTTATGGTTAACGATGTGATAAAGGTCTCCTATTTTGTATTCAGTGCAGTTTTTGGGACGGAAATATGGCCTGCCGCAGAGTATGGGAGGACAATGTATACCATTCGTCAGAGAATTGGCCCATTACTTATGAAAATGCAGAAGAGATATGGTTGGTTCTGCTCTGTTTCTTGGCTTATACATTTTAAATTATCCTCAGTTTAACAATTCTAAAGATGAGCATCCAAGAAATAAGAACTAATAGAAGCTTAGTGAGCTTTATTCCTATTCAATTTAAGATCATTAATTGCGAGTGTATTTTATATCACACTGTTAATTTGGTATCATATACTTTACCCCTATTTGCACATTTTGGCAGGAAAAATCGATACTGGAGGTGAACTAACAGAAAAGGAGATAATCAGAGCTGAGAGGAATTCTGGTGTAGTTAGTGATAAAGTGAGGGAAATTCAGGTAAGCATATTCTCTACGACTTGGTAATTCGAATTCTGCTAACATTTATATTTTTACTGTTCATTGTATGTGTTTCTTCCTTCTGCAACAAGAATCCTTTTAGCAACAAAAAGTGTTGTATTGTATCCATAACTTGCAATCTCTTTCAGATGCAAAATTACGTGAGGAAAAGGGAACAGAAAGAAAATAGGGCAAGAGAACTTCGTGAAGGGTTGCAACTTTACAAGTACGTTCAATCGATTTAACTTGCTCCATTAATATTCTCTTTCCAATGTTTTAATCCTTTTGTGTCACCTTTCCAAACGTATAGTAACATATTGTATTTTCATATTATTGTGAGGGAAATAAGATATATTAATATTTTGAGCTCTGCTTATTTTCTATTAATGTATCAATATCTATTAGGACTTGATATGCTTTATCAGTGGATCAATCATCTTTCAACACTCTAATTTTCTTATTGGTTCTAAAGAGTATTTCTCGAGCTAACATTTCTTTTCTGGGGGATTAACTGATAAAGGAGTGGCAAATATGAGGAAGCATTGGAGAAATTTGAGTCTGTATTGGGATCAAAACCAGATGTTAATGAAGCTTCAGTGGCAAGTTACAATGTTGCATGTTGTTATTCTAAGCTTAATCAGGTTTGACTCTTATTTCTAATTCTCTATTAGCAAAATATTCCTTGCATCAATATCAAGTTATCAGATGCCTCCAATGTTCCATTGATTTTTTTTTTTGTTTTTTCCTGTTCAATGTTCCAAGATTATATTGGTTATGTTCACAAGTACAAGCGTGTGTGCGTACATACATACACTCGGAAACCGCCCAAGCCCACTAGAAGTTAACAAAACAAATGTCCCCACTTTGTTTACAAAATGACTCTTCCCATACCCCACAATAGTGGGAGCCTGGTGCCATGGGTTGCCTTATTATTTTATAACCATTCAACTTTTATATATGATGCCAACTCTTCAGTAGATTTGTGTGTAGCTATAGACAAAATCCCATAGTGGGTTGACCTAAGAACGACTCATGATACTTCCAGAAATTATGGTTATCGATTTAGGATAAGCTCAGTATCATATGATCCCATTTTCTTTGTCACTCTCAAAATTCCTAGTTCTCATTCATTTGTATTGTTTCCCCTAAATTTATGTAACAGATTCAAGCTGGACTCTCTGCACTGGAGGATGCCATGTTGTCAGGTTTTGAAGATTTCAAGGTAAAAGAAAATTATATTAGAACATGAAAATAACAAATATCTAAGGTTATTTAAAATGTGAATCCTACAAGCATCTGATATTGTTTCTACTGTGACAGAGAATCCGGACAGATCCCGATCTAGACAATTTAAGAAAATCTGAGCAATTTGAACCTCTTCTGAAAAGGTTTGATGAATCGTTCATCAATGAGAACGCCATCAACGCCATTAAGTCTCTATTTGGCTTCAACAAGAAATAGAGTGCTTCACTTACTTGAGGAATTGAAAGAGCTGAGCTGGTAAACTTTGCATCATAGCTTAGACAGGAATTGGCCATCGCGGTGCCTCAAGCTTGTATTTTCTCTTGTATGATTGTGTTTATAGCTTCACTCCAGATTTCGGAAGAACCTCTGTATATTTTTCAATATTTGTTGCTCACCTAAATGTTTCCGCCTATTTTTTGTTCATTTTTTTTTTTTTTTGACAGTATAATAATTGAACAGAACAAAACAAGAAATATGAGTGTTCAAGTTTAGAAGCTCTGTTTACTTTGGATAATCATGCATGTTGATACAAACTTTTATTTCGGAACGAAGAGAGTAACTAATTTCAATTATGATAACAAAATGCAGTTTGAAAATTTTCAAAAATGACACCATACATAAATGATGATTTCAAGTAAATGGAGAGTAGTGATAACAACTTGTTGCTTGACCTGCAAGTAAGTTACTAACATTAACATTTATCAATCACCATGCACGCACTGAGCTTGAAATTAGTCATCATCATACATATAAGTTAACCAGAAGAACATAAAATATATCCTTAAAATCACAAAATATTTTCCCTCCAACTCATTTTCTTTCTGTTTGGTCTAGCTAGGACTAGGACATTGGAAAACCGAAAAGGAGCTAGGGAAGATATTCCCACCAAATTGATATCTACATGATTTCAAATGCAAACTTTCTGCCAACAAAATAGGCCCTTTTCACAATGGTTGCTCTACCATTCTGCAATCACCAACCAAAAGCCATCCGCTTCAGTCAAAATATGCCCCTACTGCATAATAATACAGATCCCATAAGCTCAACAGGCTCTACATCTTCACATTTATGTCTCTACAACTTGGATCCCATCTCATGTAACGTTTTCTTTATAGAAACTGAAACTGACAATCATCTTTCGTCTCTTGATAAGAAGTTGAACACATTTCAGCCCTTTTATTGTTTTCAGATTGAAGCTTCAAAATACTGTAAAAGGAAAGCTGTGATATAAGCTTTAGCTCAAAGCTCATGTTTACCTGCTTCATTACAGAGTTTACAGGGACGCTATCAAACAATTCAACCTAAGGTCAAAAGATAAGTCAGCTGCACTGCCCCAACAAATACAAATGCCGAAAACACTTGACTATCATATTATGGCAAGGAAAAAAGGACAAGAAATGTAATCAGACCTGTAAATTATTTCTTCAGACTATTGCTGGAGAGGACTTTCTTCCCATATGGGCTGGTTCGGAGCACAGGAACAAAAGGTCTTATAGCATCAACCAATGCAGCTTGAAGAGCTCCCTGCTTAATAAACAAACATATGACCGATCAAATACAGCGAAGAAGCCTCATATAATGTTTTGAACCCACATCTAAAATATGAAGATGGTAATAAGCAGCTAATGAAAACATATACTTCGTTGGCAAAATTGGCATCTTCCTGTTATAGTAGCTACTTTTTTTTATCAGCAAACGTAACAACCGAGGTTGTAGTAGCTACCTTAGTTGATAGTCACCAAATACATCGTAGAATAGAAAACATCATTAAGTACTAACCTCATATGACATTGACCATTGTAATTACTTTTACGATAGTAAAGCTATGACGAAGTAAAGGTTTAATTAAAAGCATTACAACTAGGACTCTTCTGTAGAGAAAACATATCAATTAAGTTTCCAATTTCCATGTGTGTTACTTTCATTAGTGAGTATAAATCAAACTACCACACATTTCCCAATATACCAGCTTCCATTCCTATACTTTAGTTTAAGTGACCACCTCAAACTGGCTATATTATGCCTATTATAAGAAAGAATAGTTATAGAACAATATCTAGATGAATAGAACAGCCACGTGAGAACGTCTAATACTTCTAACTTTTTATAGAATAAAGATCTTGTATTAGACCCAAGACTATTAACTAACCTTCGATTGATTCAATGCTGCTTGGATAACATAATTGCCATACGGGTCTTGCATGATGTGATCCAATCGAGGATTATTTATCAACTCTCGGATAATACGAGCGAGACGTTCTTCACCGGCACATTTAAGGCATTTCTCAACTACATTACTGCTATACTTCTGCATGGACAAGTCCCCATAGTTTCCTACTAAGTGGTCAAGAATATCCTCTGTTGCCCATGGAAGCCGTAGGTCAAACACAAATTGCACAACGTAGTTCCTGCATACCAGAAGTTTATATTGAGAAGCTAGATACTAAAACTCAGAAATGCAGACAAAAAGGGCATTTGGATTCTACATTAAAGCGCATGTTAAAATAAATCTTAGACAAAGATAAACGAAAACACTGTGGTCCTAGATTTCTTCGGAACACATCCTTATCCATTGCAAAATCATTTAAAACAATACCCTCCGACAGAAAGCAGACACTAAAGCATTATAGCTACACATAAGGCATGTACGCAAGCGAGCAAAACATGACATATGTTGAATCAACCTGGCAAGTTTCATAATGATACTCAGCAACATGAAGAACCCACTATTTCTAGTCAAACACTTCGTGTTTAACATGTTACGTTCTAGCATAACTGATTGTATTTACCATTTTCCAATTTCTTTGCTATCAAAGAAGCAATATGACAAAATTTTATAGGTACCTAATAATAGAAACAAATTGTAGTCCAATAATACTCGACCTAACAAAGCCTCAAGGGTTGGCTACACAAATTCTTTCTCATTCTTTATAGATACATGTTCAGTCATAGCACACCATCACAATGAGATTTAATGATGGCGGGTGGAGAGAAAGAAAGGGATAAAGAAAATTACCCGAAGGGATCTTGGGAAAGAATTAAAGCATTTGAACTGATCTCACAGATTAAACGTCGTCTTTGTTCGCCATCAGAATGGCTAAGGCATTTCTGAAGCACACAACAGCCATGGCGGTCTGTTGCAAGCTCAACACAATTGGTAGTTGCAGCTTCAAAAAGGAACTGTAGAAATCATCACAAGAGTTTCAAACTTGATGTCACGCGTCTCACACTTGCTTAAATTCCTAAACAATGAATTTTTATTTTCATATTGGCAAATTCTATAGGATACATTTATGTGTAGAAAGTCTATTAGCTAAATGGTGAAAAATATGAGGAGTTCATGCACTTTGAAGAAAAAATAAAATAAAATTACAAGATGGAAATGAGATGCACCAGAAGAGTTCCATGTTACAAGATTCAAAAATGATATACGAGAATGACGAGATTTCATGAAATTTTGCAACAATTTTGATATGCAATGGAAATATGGAACTACTCCAGTGCTTTAAACGAAGTTCATTCTAATTTATGTAGAGTAATTATTTTTCACTCTTTCTGTATCAAAGCTTCCAGAAAATATTTTGACTTTCAAAATGGTAATTAATGCTGGAAAAATTAGTATTTCATAAAATAAAATAAAAAATATATCATTTAGGCTTTGAAATGCTATAGGACGTCCATCAAGGTCATATGTTTGAGTAACTAACACTCTTCGCAATAATGGGTCTCTCTAAAGCACAGTTTATGAACAGTATGCAGCTGCACAACTAAGCAAAAGATGTGAAACATGTAATCTAGAATTGCATAAATATTTCATCTATCTTTCATGAGTAATGAAAAGACGGTAGAAAACAAGAAACAGATCAAAGTCTATGGAAGAAAGCAAACAATTGAGAAGCTTTCCTCTTCCTTGGGGAGGGTGTTGAAAATATCACTTTAGTAGAAGAGACTTTCATAGAATTTGGAATTCATAACTTTATATTCTTCATCATTCCCATCGTAAATTAGGCATTTTAAATATATACAACTCACAAACTAATGATAATCTTTAGATTCATGAACCTACAGATTCATCAAAATGAGACTAGCAGGTTTTTTTTTTTTTTTTTTGATAAGCAACGGGACAGCAGGCCTACAAAGACCCGTGTTTCTCACCCCAGAGGGGGCATCACACAAGTTAGTTGTTAGTACCCATAAATCCCACCCCATACCGCTGGCAAGGAGGCTCGAACCTGAGACCTCAAAGGGAAAACACAAGTGCTTAACCACTTGGCCCACATGCCTTTGGTAAATGAGACTAGCAGGTTGCAGGAACAAATTCATGTCCTATTCCTGTATTGCCCTAGTTTAAACATCTCATTGTGCACCCGCAGCTCCCAAATAATGGACAAAAACTATACATTTTGGATATATCTCGGACAGTTTCAACATTTTTTCCAGCTCAAGGTATCCGATCAGCACTCATCACTTCTAATGGATTTACTAATCGCTAATATTTATTGGCATGTATTCATTAGATGTCACTTGTTCCCATCCCTTTTCCATTCACTATTCAACAACCATGTCACGGGTACCCTTACTAACATTAAAACATTGGTTGCTTATCCAGAAGTATCTTCATGTTAAAAGAATTTCAATTTTTTGTTCAAAATTGTCAGTTTCTTGCTACCCTAACCATTGTGGTTTGCAATAAATCCTAGTACCTTCCACAAGATGAAAAGATGAGATCCTACTTTAGTCAACAAAACAAGTTATAGCTAGTTATCCAGAGTACAAAAAATCTTCAACTTAGAAGCGCACAAGTTAAATATTCTACTTCAAGAATTTGGTTATCTACCGTTAAGAACTTCCTTTATATGCATATCAACAAACAGGTTGTAAAGTTGCAACTTCCAAAACAGGGAGTAAGTTTCACATGGGAAAAATCAAATTATGAGTAAACATGAAAAACCAAGCAGGCTGTTAAATATCCCTTACCTCACTGTATTCAGGCATCAAATAAAGCAAGCAGCGCTGTGCGACATGGTTACCATTCGGATTCTTCATCAAAGGAATGATATCAGGCCTCAATGAAGAAACAACCATGGAAATCTGCTCTGGGGTCTTAAGTGTTTCAATGACATTCTGAACAGCCCGAGTCCTGTGTTTAGGAAGAACAAGTCAGTGAATAGCGAAAAATATCAGGTGCATGTATGATGTAACCCCACAAATAGAAAGAGTAATGAGAGAGAGAGTTTATACCCATGAATGTCACAGGAAATTCGAACAAGGTCGCCAGGCTTTCTAGTGACTGCACGTAGTATTTGCATCCGCTGATCTTCATCACACACTTCAAGCAGCTTTTGGACTAGGTAGTTTCCAAATGGATCAGTCATGAGCTCAACAATGTGATCAATGATCTCAAGGAAAATCTTTTCAACATCTTTTGGGGTACCCTCCGAGAATTTTCTTTGCAGGAAGCGGCAACCATGCTGATCCTTTGCCAAGAGCAAAATTCTACCAGTGACTTCATCCACAGAGTTATATGTCTGAGATGGTGATCTCAGATCAATACTTCTAAGGTTTGGAGTATCAGGAAACGAACCCCATGGACTTGAAGTATCTGTCTGAAAGCATCCGGCATTTAAAGTGGATAAGCTGCAGGGGAAATGCCCATTTGGGAGGAGTTTTCCATTTTGGTTGATATTGTTCAGTGACTCATGCCCTCCAACAGAGCCAAACTTCACAGCTTTAAGTGTGTTCAACCCATGTGATCTTGTTAGAATCTTTTCAGGAAAACTTTGTTTTCCCAGTTTGTCCGGAACATGTGCAGCATTGGAATTCCTGGAGCAAGGGGCAGGATTTGATTGGCTTAAACTCCTTGGAAATGCATAGTTGTTCCACAACAGCTCTTGGTTAGATTGTTCGTGCTGGTGAGAGATTGACATCTCAAAATGAGGTTGCCTTGGGTTCCGACTAATTAGCCTAGTTGCAATATTCCCATTTGCTTGCACCTGATTCTGCCCATCCAACCGCAGAAGCTGCTGTAGCCACAAACATTGCTGATGCATACTGATCTGAGGCTGGTTCAACTGTTCAGAATGTAAGTAAGGATGTGGGGATTGCCGATCCATATAGTATTGCTGATCAGACATCAAAGGAAACTCCACACCAGCAACAGGGACGTTAGAGAGGTACTGAAAACCTTGCATCCCATGAGCTAATGGAAAAGAACCGGGGTAACTTTCGATTGGGTGACAGTAGCCAATTTGTTGATTCTTCGTCTCCTGAGCATCAAGTTTTGACACATTTGAACTTTCTTGACCAATTTTGGCCACATAAGGTACATTATTTGGCGATTGGAAAGAGGGTACAACCATGACCCTAGCATCTATATTGGGATTTGTTTTTCTAAAGCTGCTAGGAAACTGGCCATCCAGTAAGACGGTGTGATTCAACAATGATTTATAGTTTGACAAAGGAGAACTTGAAGCCTCGTTGTAGCTTAATTCTGCAAATGCAGATGTCAAGCATTGGCCATTTGGCTGATCTACTTCCCCTAGTTGAACCCTCTTGATGGGTGACTGCTGAATCTTTTGTTGTGACAAATTTCCCACGTTCAAACTCCCATTATTCTTAATTTTATCGCTGAAAGGCCCAATACAAGAGCTGACGTAGACGTCTGACAAGTTATCATCTGAAGACACCCTTTTTGGTCCAGATTCTTCAGAATGCTGATTTCCAGAAGTCGCATTCGGTATCTCACAAAGAAGCTTCTCAAACTCATCAAACTCTATTTCATTCCTACCTTCTTCCATGTTGTGAAGTATAAGAAGGCCTGAAACCCCTCCTCTCAAACAGAGCTGCCTCTACCAATCAATGCAGTTCCTCTGAAAAGCCCTTCAAAGAAACACACTCTATATCATAATTAATAAGAGATCAACAAAAAAATCCATAAGCATCAACAACACCAAACTAATTTCACTTGAATCTTTTATTACTAAAATACAATCAACTTCACCCCCAAACTATTACTTTGTAATTTGTATACTAATTAGAACACATGGTACTGAAAAGGAAAAGGAAAAAAAAAAAAACAAATCCACAAACTTGCAAAAGCCCTATGATCCAACACTATCATCTATGGCAACTAGCCAACTAATTAGTTTACTGCATTACCAAATCAATACATAAAAAGCATTTCCCTTCTCTTCAAATAAGGATGTAATGTAATCAAACGTTATCATATGACCATGATCTCCCAAACCAGAAATCATGTTGGAATATAAAAAAAATCAAGAACTGAAACTGCAAGGACTGTCTCATGATAAGTTTTTAAAAGGAAAATCAATGCCACTACTCTGTTCAAATTCAAAGATCTTACAACACCTTAAAATACCTCCATACACACATCCATGCTAAATCAGTAGACAAATCGGTTTGGGGAACAAACAATTCCTACAAAATCCAGACAAAAAATTCAATCACCCAACAAAATGTAGCAAAACCCCAGAAAATACAGATCATCAAGAACCAAAATTGAAGATCAAAATAGCCTGATCTGCAATCATCAGAGAAACATCCAAACACAAAACACAAAATGCAGTATCAAAACAGCAACGATCACCATCATCAAAAAACAAACAAACAATGTATAACAGAAAAAGATGTCAAAAAGGCAAAACAGACAAAACCCAGTACATCACATACCAGTGACAAAGGAGTCAGCACAGAGAAGGTGAAGCGATCATACCATACCCAATGAGAATCAAACACAATACCCAGAAGAGAGTCTTGTGTTGGAGCAGACCCAATTGGGTAAAGGAGGAAACTTTATTTTATTTGGGGATGGAATTGTGAAAATGCAAAGGGACTGATGCAGGTAAGGTGAGGGACAGAGGCGGCGTGAAGAAGAAGAAGAAGAAGAAGAAGAGGTTTTCAAAAAGGGAGTGAAGAGACAGTTTAGAGAGAGAAAGAGAGTGGCATTGGCATTGAGAAGAAAGAAACAAAGAAACACATGAAATAGAAACTACAAAAGCCAAAGCCAAAGCCAATATTTACATTAACCCATCCACCAACAGATGATCATCATATAAATAATATTAGTATCATCCATGCATGGACTGTGGATTGGTTTCTTTATTTTTATATATATTTATAAATTTCAATGTTAGTCTAATTTTAATAAAAATGTACACATTTTGTGACCCATCTTTTGTTCTTAATTAAACTCATGCTTTTGGTAGTTTCTTCTTGCTTTCTATGCTCCTACTCGCCTTTTTGTCTTCCCTCTTTATTCTTCATGGTTTTTGTATGGCCCATGCCCTTCTTGTCTTTTTCTACTCAAACAATCCTTTTTTTTTTTTTTCTTTTTTACGTTGTGTTGAACCAAACTGTCTAAATGTTTTGGATTTTTTTTAGTTCAACTGGTATTTGTGTTATACCTTTTATTGTATAGTTCAATTGATAAAAAAAAAACTAACAAAAAGCACCATTTTCAACAAAATTGTATAAAGAAAATATGATACAAAATGTGTACTAGGAGTGTTCGTGTATTATAATATAAAAAAAGTGATCAGATAGCAGTATCTACTTTTAAAATTGTTTACTTGATAATGTTTCTTTGAGTTAGGTGGCATAGGCTGATTATGGAATGGAGTGATTCTCTCAATTTTTATGATCTACACCTTTTTACTAAATATAGAATACACCACTTAATTCTTGTGAATTTACCACTACTTTTTTGTATGGAAGTGTGAAAAAATCACTTCAAAATATAAGATATAGGAAAATTTTGAATAATAGTTATCGACATTTAGATGAGAAAAGATAAGAAGATAGAAGAAACAAAATTGAGAGATTTGATGAATTTTTGTTATCTAGAAAAAGTAAGTTAGCAATAGCAGTATTTTATGGAGAAGATGTACACGTAAAGCCATAATTTGCATAAATGAATTAATATGGAAGAACAATAATAGGGATCCATCCAGCTGGTCATTAACCGTTGGGACTAACTGGTGGCGGCGACTTCGGATCATTAATCAACTGCATAACTGAATGTTATTGACACAATATTTGGTAGTTTTTAATTTTATTTACTACGGACTATTTGTTACTCAATATCGTAACAAGTGCGATGTAAAATATGAACTAGCTAGAAAATAGTTGGGATAAACACAAAAGTAGTACCCAAAGTTTGATGCGAAACTCAATATAGTACTCAAATTTTTATTGTACCAGAGTTAGTATCTAAACTTTCATTTTGACCCCAATCTATTACATATTGTCGACTTTCGTCCATTCGTCCGTTAAATACGCTTACGTGGACAATTGACTGCCTAAGTGAACTGTCGACCGTCTAGGTGGCCAAAACACAATGACGTGTCAAAATTTTATTGGTTAACCTATTGCTGACGTGGATATTAGATTAAAAAATTAGAAATGAAAATTAATTAATGA
>JAYMTK010003073.1:0-12790 GCA_036897405.1 Pelargonium myrrhifolium | reverse complement strand
ATACTTAATAGTCATTGTAGTCTTTTTTATGATTAATTAAGAGGAATTTTAACGCTAAAATATGGAATTTTTTTTTTTTTTTTTTTTGTATAATGACAGTGTTAGATGATGTTTTTGGTTTATCTTAATTAATCTATGGAACTATGAGGAGAATTAATGGGAAAATGTGGTTGTTTGGGTTTGGTAATTGAAATTGAAGAACAACTGATGGTGTTTTTGTTGGTTGTTTGTTATCAAATTATGTGATTTATTTGCGGTTGTGAGATCGTGATATAGAACAATGGAATTGGAGACTGAACTGTGTAGATTTTCATGTTTTTGTTTGGTTGCATTCTTGTAACTTTGTGAAGATTTGAATTTACTGGTATTTAATTGCATTGGTTTGGATTGTTATCTAAGTGCCTTTCAAATTGATTGAAGGGGATTGAAAAGAACGAAAAATCTCCCATTTGGGTTATGAAACCTATTATTGTGTAGATGATGAATATGAAGTTTTTTTTTTTTTTTTTTGGGTATAATGTGAGTATAGATGATGTTTTTGGTTAATCTTAATGAATGGAGCTATGAGGAGAATTAATGGGAAATTGAGGCTGTTGGGATTTGGTAATTGAAATTGAAGAACAACTTATGGTGATTTTGTTGGTTGTTTGTTACCAAATTATGTGATTTATTTGAGATTGTGAGATCGTGATATAGAACAATGGAATTGGAGACCCAACTGCCTAGTTTTCATGTTTTTGTTTGATTGAATTCTTGTAACTTTTTGAAGACTTGAATTTACTTCAATTGCAATTTGGTTTGGAATGTTATCTAATTGCCTTTCAAATTGATTGAAAGGGATTAAAAATAATAAAAAATCTCCTTTTGGGGTTATGAAACTTATTATTGTATCATGTGAATATTAGATGATGTTTTTGGTTAATCTTAATTAATCTATCTTTTTATGACATACGAATAGATTAGTAGAATTAATGGGAAGAGAAGATGAGGTTGTGGGGATTTGGTAATTGAAATCGATGAACAGATTTTGTTGGGTTGTGGTGTTAATTTTGTTGGGTTTTTGTTATCAAATTGTGGGATTTGATTGAGAAAGCAATGCAGAACAATGGAATTGTAAACCAAATTAGGTAGATTTTCATGTTTTGTTTAATTGAATACTTATAATTTATTTCAGATTTGAATTTATTGATATTTGAATAGCAATTTGGTTTGGATTGTTATCTAGATATGCCTTTCAAATTGATTGAAAGGGTTAAAATGGAACAAAAAAATCTCTTTTTTTTAGGTTACGATCCTTAGTACTGTATAATGTGAATATAAGATGATGCTTTTGGTTGTCTTATTAGGGTTTTACAAGTAAATATGGGAAGACGAGGTTGTTGGGACTTTGTAATTGAAATCGATGAATAGATTGTGGCGATTTTGTTGGGTTTTATTTATGAAATTATTTGGTAATTGAACTTGATGAATAGATTATGGCGATTTTGTTGGATTTTTGCTACCAAATTGTGTGATTTGTTGGGAGCACCTGCCTAAGAACAATGGAATTGAGACAAATTGGGTAGATTTTCACGTCTTTCTTTATATACTTTGTTGGATTTTTGCTACCAAATTGTGTTGATTTTGTTGCGTTATTGTTGTGAAATCTTGTTATTCATTTGAGATCGTGATGAAGAACAATGGAATTGGAGGTAA
Organism: Pelargonium myrrhifolium; assembly: GCA_036897405.1. Classification (NCBI taxonomy): domain Eukaryota; kingdom Viridiplantae; phylum Streptophyta; class Magnoliopsida; order Geraniales; family Geraniaceae; genus Pelargonium; species Pelargonium myrrhifolium. The sequence continues at coordinate 11,095 of JAYMTK010003073.1, read as the reverse complement.
ATTTATCTGTTTTCGTTTCATTGAATACTTGTAAATTTGAATTTACTCCGACGTGTGCAATTTTGTTAGGATCGTTATCTAAATGCCTTTCAAGTTTATTGAATATGATACAAAGGAACCAAAAATCTCCTTTTTGGGTTATGAATCTTAATTGATCTATATCTTATTACGGAACTACAAGTGGAATTAACGGGAAGACGAGGTTGTGCTCATGCTATTTTCTTGTTAGCATATACTTTACCTTTTCCGGAGTGTGAAAATTTAGATTTTACATGTCCTTAGGTCGAATAAAACTTGGCGTGTCATAGACTCGAAAGAAGTTGGATATATTGACATGGCATGTTCGGTGTTTGTTTGCTCTACATTGCAGTTTCTAATCTTTTTACGGTTTGGTTTCTCCAACATTACTCACTATGCTTTGATTTTATCGTGATTTGGCATCATTTTAGTCTTTGATATTATCACGTCCACATTATCGTTCTTTTCACGGCTTATGTTGTGTGCACGTATAATTCCCCGATTTCCTTCTATTTGGCGGACGCAATTTGCACGTTTTAGTAGGATTAGGCCTAGTTTGTTAGGTCTTATTGTGCAAACTATGTAACTTTTGCTATGTGGTCGAGATAGGTGTGACAATTCGTGTTTGTGGGTCGTGTTGAAAGTTTAGTATTTTGATAAATGGGTTAACCCGAATCCGATCTTGGTTACTAAATATTGAATGTCAACGGGTTTGAATCCAAATTGTCGGCTCTAATATCGAATGCCCGCGGTTTTGTATATAGATGATTACTGTGTCATTTGTGATGGATAAGCTTCGAGTATGTTGAACCAAAAGTTCCATTAATAAAATGTACGGAGACAATGTTTGGATTAAAATTTCTGTGTGGAAACGATGATAGAAATGTAATATTTATCATTCGTGTTTACATATGATATTGCGTCTCTTGAGACGACTTAAACACGAGGACTAGTGTAGGAAAAACCTAGTTCTATATACTACTCGGCCCACGACGTTTTGATCCAAAGAGTAGCTTTTGTGATCACTAACCGATGAAATTGAGAAAGTTGGCACAAATTATTAGATGTTTATATAGAGCTGACAATTTGAGTTGTGCGTCGGTTTTCTAGTTTTGGTCAATTAAAAACGCCTCAATTGCAAGAGAGTATGGTCGGATTGTGGGTTCGTAATTGAAAACCATGTGTTCAATGCACGTTACCCGACCCAAAATTGAATTGAGCTATTTTGTGCAATCCGACGAGTTGACAAAGCCTAACCTGAATCCGACCTGGTGAGCTCTGAGTTTCTTTTTCGGTGTAAAATGTGTGGATTCATACGGGCTTCCCTTACTTGACCTGAACCAACCAAATTTTCCGCTAGATGAATTTGTCTAACCTAAGCTAAAAGTTGATCAGATCGAATTTCGAGCACCCACAAGTTCGTGTCCAAAATGCCGATTCTATCATAAGAATTGTTTTGTACGTTTTTCTAACATTTAAGACTTTATTGTTATAAATTTAGTTTCGGTGCCAAAATGATCGAAACCTAACAATCGGAGGACCAAAATGGTAATTATTCCAAATTCAAAAAAATGTGAAAAATGTTGCGACAATTACTGAAAAGCACTGAAACTTGTGTTGTGAACAGTTTCTCTACTTGTTTTGTTCTTATTGTCTCCCAATGGCAGTTTCTGTAAATATTGCTCATTATTTTGGATTCTATAGCCTTCACAATGACCTGTTCATTTTCATGCTTTGATCTCATCGATCTCTGATCACAAACAGTTCAACAATTATTGTTAATTTTGTCTGTGTTCGTGTCGGTTTTCACTGGAGCTTACAGTTAGTGTCGTAACACGACACAAAATTAGCGTGTTTGAGCTCACACATTTTGCAACTGTGTCGGGGGAATGTTGAAAAGCTCGACATATGTAGTAATCGTGTCTTGTTCACGCTAACCTCCTAAACGCGCATGCTGGTTAGTTGGTCGTGTTGGCACACGAACGACACGTGCATAATGTTTCGATTGTGTCGTGTTATGACAACAAGACCCATTCTAGTTACCATCTTAGACGAAAGTGATCGTGTCGGTTTTTACTGGAGCTTACAGTTCGTGTCGTGACACGACACAAAATCAGTGTGTTTGAGCTCACACATTTTGCAACTATGTCGTGAGCGTGTTAAAAAACTCAACATATTCAATAATCGTGTCTTGTTCACGCTAGCCTTTGAAACGCGCGTGCCAGTTAGTTGGTCGTGTTGGGACACGAACGACGCGTCCTACACACAACTTGTTGATTTTATCGCGCAGAATGTTTCGATTGCGTCGTGTTATGACAACAAGACCCATTTTAGTTACCATCCTAGACGAAAGTGATCGTGTCGGTTTTTACTGGAATTTACAGTTCGTGTCGTAACATGACACAATCAGCATGTCTGAGCTCACATATTTTGCAACTATGTCGTGAGCGTGTTGAAGAACTCAACATATTTAGTAATCGTGTCTTGTTCACGGTAGCCTACGAAACGCACATGCTGATTAGTTGGTCGTGTTAGGACAGGAACGACACGTCCGACACACAACTTGTTGATTTTATGGTGTAGAATGTTTCGATTGTGTCGTGTTATGACAACACGGCCCATTTTAGTTACCATGCTAGACGAGCAGTTTTTGTGTTGAGTTGTGCAACACGATTTCTAAACGTGTCCCATTGGTTTTATGTGACACGTAGAACCGCACCTCTCGCAGCTTGGGTTTCGATATTCGTGCATAACTATTACTCATTGTTTACGGATTAACTTATTATACAATCAACTTTCATCACGATGCATCAACACAAATCATCTAACGTTAAGAGTTCATAATTTGAATTCATACTCGCGGGTACTCGATTTGCGTCCCGTAACTTTTGGGGCTGCAGACCTCGGGAAATCCACGTGGCGTCGCAAGATTCAATTCCAAGCACAATTATTACACATCGTTTTCAAACGAACTCATCATACAGTTTACTTTCATCACAACGCATTGTCGGATATATGATAGTAGAGCTCACAATTTAGACTACGAATACTCGAAATCCAGTCCAGCATTTTTGCAATTTTTAGATTAGGCGTATCGGGCAAACCTACCCTAATCGACACCTTCTCCATGTAAAACCCAAATGGACCCGAACCTCTTGCAACTAGGGTTCGAGTCTGATCTTTTCTACCCAAACCCGACCCAATCCTCACATCCTCCAGAAAACCCTAATTGACCTGCACCTCTCGTGGTCGGGTTCATGTTTGGTCTTTTCCACTCAAACCCGACCCGACCCTGAAACCCGAATTGCCAACTCTTGTGGGTCGGGTTCGTGTTTGGTCTTTTCCACTCAAACCCGACCCGAGCCTGAAACCCGAATTGTCAAATGTGACCCTTCCCAGATTCCACAAAATTACCAACAAAACCCTAAACAACAAACACAAGAAAACCACAGAAAGGCCAAGAAACCATCAAGCTGAAGAATCCAAAGTACAATCAGAAGAACACAAATTCATAGTTTCTCACAAACTAGCTGTGCAAAAAATAATCATAGTACTTAATGTGAAAATCATCAACCCGTTGTCCTGTTTTGCACATTCGACAAAGCTAGAATTAAAGTTCTGAGAAACCGCGTAAAAAAATATCCCATACAAAACAACGAGGAGGGTCTCAAGCAATGCTTATACGGTTTAGCTAAGTGACACCAAAACTCACGAGTAAAAAGACCCAAATTTGATCTGTGAACTTTCGGGTTTGGACCCAATTCGGTCCCTAAACTTTCCAATATGAACTCAAAACGGTACTGATAATTATGGCTTATATCAAAAGTTCAGGGACCAAATCGGGTCTAAACACGAAAGTTCAATGACCAAATTGGGTTTTTTACCAAATTCATGCATCCAAAAGCGTCGAGGAAACTAGGAGTTGGTGACTTGTGATTTTCAGTACTATTGCTATGAAACCGACACAGAAAAAACCAAGACTTTCCATGATTTTTTCCCCGCCTCATGACCCTAACAAACCCTACCACGAGAAAAGACACAAAAAACAGTACAGCAATTCAATCAATGAGGCTCATAGTGCCAGAGTTTCACCACACATATATATATCAACTTGGCCTATGCTATATCACATGACATTACTACTCTTTTTCTGGGCCGGCAGACAAAAACTTTTTTCAGTAATAACGAATCATCGAACAGTTTTGAAATCAAGATGCTGAGAGAGTACCGGATTAGCTTACCTCAGCCCACTGAGCTGCTTCCACGTGGCGCGAAATGGGTCCACCTAGAGCCTGCAAAACCAGAAGTTCTCAGAAATGTTTACACGTCAGAACGGGTTTTAAATCGTGTAAATATATTTTCTTTCATTGAAGGCTTGAAACGGCGGGGGATACACAACGGGTGTAACAATCTTTACACCCCCAATACAATCCAACATTTACAAATAATATATATATATATAAATTTATATCCCCGGCAGGCACGATGGAACCGCCAAAACCTTCCTTTTTTCTATATACGGGTCGTGGATGTTTCTAGAGTTATCTACGCTTTCAAATCCGTGGAGCTGCAGTCGCAATGATCTGAAGCCGCTATAGTTGATGCTGCCAAACTAATCAGTCGCCAACCCAATCTTTTTTTTTTTTTTTTTTTGATCAGCAAGCGTACCAACGTGTAGCCTCGACCCTGAGACCTCAAGTGAATCAAGCGCCTTAATCCACTTGCCTTGATGTGTGTTCGTCAACCCAATCAAAATGACCCAAAAGGGCGCGAAAAAATGACCGATTGGGAGGGTCTCGTGACTCTAATGAAGATAATCATCGCTTGAGCTTCAACGTAGTACTGGTAGCCCGTAATTGAGGAATGACCTGATCCGCCCATCCCAACCCGCAGTCACTATAACCATACCCCACGTATGAGAGCTCGTTGTACTTTGACACGAAGTTCTGAGAAACTTGTGTTTGGATTTATGCAATGGAGTTTCTACGCCCTGTGGGCTAGAAGGTGGAAGCTTTTCTTCCGGCCATGTTGCGGATCCCTTCGGATAAGACTCTAAAGAATCTTGACCGAGAGAGAAACAACCGGGATAAGAAAACGGCAGACTGTCAGGTGACTTCTTGACTGGGACTGGAAGATCCCGTCCATTTCCTGAGTTCCCGTATCTCATTCCAGACCACGGTATTGCAATAGACGCATTGGAGGAGAAGCGCTCGCTTGATTTGACTACTTTTGCTTGGGAAGCAACAGATTCTCCCTGAATAATGCAGTTCCACACATAAACATTCGAGTCCTCACACGCTGAGATGATATGTTTCCCATCCGAGGTTAGGGATGCACACATTCCTGTGTTGCGGAGGCCTAAACAGAAAGAAGAGGAAAGCTTAGAAATCAATATCGATCGGGACCCAGAAGATAACTAGCTACACTATTATACTACTGTGTCACAATGTTTGACACTAAGAGTTTATATGTTTGCGCGAGAAATTGACTATTGCTTTGCTAAAATAATAGGTAAAAGACCCAATTTGACCCAATTTGGTCCTTGAACTTTTTTTACCCAATTCGGTCCCTGAACTTTTGATATAAACTCTATCGGCAAGAACCATTTTGGGTCATATTTGAAAGTTCATGGACCAAATTGGGTCTTTTACTAAAATAAAATACTAATCCGCATCTAGAGGATATTTTTTGTTGCAAGACGAGATATTATTCGAAAATGTATGAAAAGCACGACAAAAAGTGCATACCCCTGTATTTCCCAATCACGTTAAACCCCTGAATAATTCTAACTTCTGAATCCGCGCAAGTAACCAATATTTTGCTTGAATCTTGAGGGAAGAACTGCAATCAGGAACATATAATAAGGCAAAACCGTTTATCTCAAACAAAAAGGTAAGGTAAAGACAACAAACAAGGCAAGGAGTTAATACCTGGAACCCGGTGATCCTTTTACTGGCTGATTTTTTCTTAATGTTCAAGCAAATTTGAGCTTCAAATTGCAAGTGGTTATCTGATAAAAAATAAAAAATAAGCAAACAAAAAATAATTATAAAAGCGAAACAAGGCGGAGATGCAAGTAGTTGTCCAACTCAAGCATACCTGATAAATTATAAAAGCGACAACTGCCTGTCATAGAGCCAACGATCACTCCCTACATGAAAAGTGATGAAATTATTTTTACAAGTCAAGGCCTCTACTGGTTGAAAATTATACATTCATCGCTAAAAGATATACATACCTGTCCATTCGGGCAATAACACACAGCACTGACTATTTCTCCTATATCGGTCCAATCAACAACCTGACAACCAGAAATTCCCCATATCCGTACTTTTCCATCGATTGAACCACTGATGAAGAAATTATCATCCACTGGATTGAACTGTACACTGGTCACTGTATCATACATAATACAAGGAAAAATTATGAGAGATTATTTTTTTTCCTTCATATAATTTAGAATTTGAAATTGGGTTTCAATATACAATCAACACTGTGTAATACTTCGATTAAACAAATACATATTATGCAAGAATACGCAACAGGTAGAAGCTCACCATAATTACTATGCGGAAAAACTTTGAGGCAATGGTTGCTTCCCACTTGCCACAAACGAACAGTTTTGTCAACCGACGATGAAAGCAGATACTGCACAAAGAATAAAAGAAACAAAAGTTATTTTTTCTTATGTGCAGTGGATATTTCAACAACTAGCTCGGTTCATGCAAATTTAACCACTTACATTATTGTTTGACCATGAAAGATCTAAGATATCATCTTTGTGACCATGAAACTCGTGCAGTGGCTTCTCCAATATCCGGAAGACTTTAGGAGGGAAGATTACACAAGCTGAATCTGATGTTTTCCTCAGGCTCCGAGGTTTACCCATCTTATCCTTATCTACAATGAGGGGTGTCAATTCAGCGAAGCGGTTCACCGTGAAGTACAGACAGGACGGGTCAATTTCCGGAATGTCCAGTTCATTAGATCTGTCATCTTCGACCACTTGCCACAACCGCACAACCCCGTCTTCGCCGGCACTGGCAAGGTACTGACCGTCAGGACTGAATTTCATTGTCAAAATTGAACCTTCGTGAGCTGGGATGTTTTGCCCCGAGTAAAGCGAAGAAAGTTCCTTCAAACGCTTATTGCACACACGAACCCTTACTCTCTGAAGTCTACCGTCTTGTACCATATCACCATTGTTGGGACTAGACACCTCATCTTCCACGGGACTATCCAAAATGCAAGCGATGGAGCGCAACCGACTCAACCAACCCTTGTTTGCTTTCTTAACTGTCCCCACTAGAGCGTTTACCTCCTTTACTTTGCTCTGCACAAGTTGTTCGAAAGAAGAAGATAACCCCGAACTGTACTTCGATTCTTCAACCATCATAGAACTATCGGTACTCGCTTCATCAACGTTACATTCATTTTTTTCCCTGTCCAAATCCCCTTCTCTACATAAATCTGAATTATCGGTAGACCAACAAGACATCAAAGAACGACTCGAACAGAACTCATCCTCAGAACTCAAGCTCCTCAACACGGCCCCACTACCCTCCATAATCCTATCCACCCGTCCTTCCAAGACATTACTAGACACACCTACCGAATCCTCCTCTGACTCAGTCCCCTCCAAACTCACTCCCAACCAATTCAGAAACCTACTCCGCCGCTCTTTAACACTTTTGGGCTTCTGAATCCATACATCGTATTTAGAACTATCTCCAACCAAATCATTACCGGAATCAAATACCTCAACATCATCACAACCCGAATCGGACATAGACACTACCTCCTCAGGTGCATCAAAAAATGGAAACTCTCCTTCTCTGCCAAAGCTACCCATTGTTCTTTGAGTTCAACCCATGAAACCCACACCGTAAGAAACCAACTTTTTAAAAGCCCCAATGAACAATGTGTCAAAATCTAAATTCCCTCAAAACAAGCAACCCAGAATACCTAAAAATTTGGAAAGGAAAAAAAATCAATACCAGTAAACAAGCAAAAAAAACATATTAAATCAAACAACAATGGTAATAAATAACACAAACCAAGAGATCCAACATAGATCCCAATCCAAACCCAATGAACCTGGCCGTCCAAACCACAAAAACTAATAATTTAATAGCCAAATCCAAACAACTTAACAAATTAAACCCAAATTCAGCTACAAAAGCTCACAAATCAAAACACCCAGTACGCTAAATTCAAGACCCAGCTCCGAAAATTGAAGATCAAACAATAACAACAACAATACAACCAAATCAAAACCAAACAGAAACACGCATCGCATCAACAAATATGCAATTATTCGAAGGCTAACGGTTAAATTTTCGCTTACCAGGTCTTGCTTCTATGAGAATCGGTACGGAACTGAAGAGGGTAGAGATCGAAATCGAATCATCCATACGAAAATTGAAAGAATTTTGGAGCTTTTTTGGACTCGCTCACGAAGAAGCATAGGGAACAACAGACAGAGTATTAGAGAGAAAATATTGGGAATAAAAAAATACAAAATAATTTATTTTATTTTATAAACTTGTAAGAAATAATAAAATAATGGCGAGGGTAAAACAGGAAAAGAATAAACATAATTTCCTTGATATTCGCGAGCGGATGACCCGAGAAACGATATTTTGAGCTCTGACTCGCGAGCTTGTGTTTCATATCACGATATTTACCAATCCCAAAAATACAAAAAATATTATGAAAAATGAAATTATATTATAAGTAAAATTATTTAATTGTAATATAATTATTTTCTTTTTAGTATACACCGAATTTATGTTTTAAATCGAAGTGATTTTTAATGTGACTAGATTGAAATTTTGATTCATTCGTCTTATCGAAAATTACGTTCAAATTATAACAAAAATAAAAATGTATGTTGTTTCGGTTCGTAACTAATAAAAGTAGTTTCAAACATCTGATGAAACAAATTTGTGAAAACAAAACGTCATTTAACAAATTTGTTCATTACCATAAACAAACATGTTTGACAATAAGAAATTAGATATCATCGTCCGAATGTAACTTTTTTTTGTTTTTCTGAAAGCTCGACTAAATATTATACTAAATTTAGTTCATTTATAACTAAACAACAAAACTGATCTAAACACGTAAATGAATTATTCAATCAAATGGGCCCAAATCAAACTGAATCAATTACCAGTTGTTTTTAAGTGAATGGGTCAGAGAGCGTGATAGAATTTCGGGAGTTGTTCGAACTTGTTTAGATTGTATGATATGATGGGATGTCGAATTATGATAACTAAATTGAATAAACACCAACAACAACAAAAAGCTACATGTACATTTGCCAAATTTTGCATAGTGACCTCACTCTTTTTCTTTTCTTTTTTGAAAACCCCAAACTCTATAAAACTAGCAGTAATCCAAATACATAAGCGGTAAAAGAAAAGACGGGACATTTCCCGAATCGAAAACTAGATTGTCTGACTCAGAAGAAGCCATCGAGAGAAAAAATAAAAATACCCTCTTATCAATGAATGAAAAATAGGAGTTACCATATTACTAAATATTACTACCATTTTAGTTACCAAATATTTTGGATACAATGAAACATGTTTGTCCCTTATGACGCACTAAAAAATTGGACAAAAAATCAGTCGATACAACTGAATGGTCGCTTATACTTTCATAAGGAACATTAGCAAGTACGTAAAAAGGGTTGAACGGTTATTCAGTCTCATTGAACATCCCATGTCCAACCTTACTAACAACTTTATGACAATGAAATTGAACAATCGTTCTAATCCTCTTATTTGTGAACACGCCATTTTGGAACTACGAACAGTTGTTCAATGACCTTGCAAGGCAATGTCATTGTGTTGAATGATTTTTTTTTTCAGATTCTTTGTGCGTCGGCTCATTTTAAGCGGGTCCCACCTATTAGGTGCATCACATACACAATAACAACAATTCTTATATTTTATTCGTCGCAAAATAAATTGGTTTCTATTTTGACTAAAGTCACCAAGTTAACTAATAGTGTATATTTATGAACAATTGTCGTAACAAACTCGATAAATACCAAATATATACATATGTAACACATAGCTTTATAAAATTTTATTTATTTGGCATTAAATCATCAAAATATGTAGAAGTAGCAACTCATCAAGAGTAGGCAAATGGCAACTAACACTTTATCACTAGTTGAAAGTCAAAGTCAAACATTTTGACTATGGGATTTTCTATTTGGACTTTTTGTTTTAGAAGCACATGACCAAGTTTGGTCACCAATTTTCCTAATGGATATTACTTACCATTTAATCTTATCCAAAAATTAAAATTAAAATACTTTTTATTGTAAAGTAATTGAGAGTGATGTGAGCTTTCCTTAATTTATGCTACTAATTTTGGAAAGCATCTTTATTAGTGGGACTAATCAATTCAAAAGATTATTATATAATTTATCTAGAAATTTAAGTAAATTAATAAATATAAATATAATTTTAATTAAAATAAATTGAATTCAATTATACGCCTCGAATGAATGAAATGCGTAATATGTTTAATCAGACTTGGGATCGATAGATTTATTGTTTTAAATTCGATCTTATACTCAATTGTTACTCCATTAATGAAGTAGTGTTCCGTGCACTTTTATTCTTAAAAAAAATATTAATAGTAATTATCGCATCAATAGTTTAGGAAAAACAATGATATCTAAAATTTCATTATATTGTTACTCATTAAATTTACACCCCCACAACAAGAAAATATGGCAACAAAAATCGTGAATCAACTGACATGAAATTTTTAGGCTACGTTTGGTACACTGTAATGGAACGGAATGGAATGAGCATTCCAGCCTGAATGCTATTCCAGCATGAATGAACATTCCATGCAGAGTGTTTGGTAAAATTCGGAATAAATTTTCATTCTAGGCATAAAACACATACTAATGTTTGATTTGATAATTTTTTTATCAAAATGAAAATATACATTGTTATTTTTTTCCGAAATGTTTATAATATAATTATCGAACATTATTAAATGATTTAAAAATTAATAATGTTTTAACTTAACAATATTATTTATCAAA